>CM035168.1:73654175-73780680 GCA_020205615.1 Panax quinquefolius
ACTGCCATCACTCATATGTATAAAGATTAAAGAGGCCCATGAAATTTGACGAAATTATAGACTGCCATTGAGTTGTCTCAATGTTGCAAGTCGGAGGTAGTAGTAGATTGCTACAAAAACAATTCTAAAACCAAAAATGGAACCGCCATCCATTCAGAAGGATATTTTAAAAAATAAAAATAACAGAAGATTTAAAACCGCTGCCCAAAGAGACCATATATACCTGGAACCCTAATGTTTACAAGGTTTCATGCGATTACGAACAAATGTGTGACTTTAGTAACAGAAACAGAAGCTCATAAGCAGATAACTTATGTATGCATATTAGTACATGTACATTGCACCTTTTATGTCACACTCAACTTATAAAATATGGCATTATATGTATTATAGAGTATATTATACTATATATATATATATTATTGTGTAAAAGAACAAGAACAGGTTTCACAATGTGGTATCAAAGACGTACTAAGATAACACTTACAATCTCGTGTCGACGAACAGTAAATGGCTTTCTGCCTGAAATATGTGGAGCTCTCACCTGTCTTCTATTCCCACCATTCACAAAACTTGTGTGCTATAAAAACAAGAGCAATGACATTGTAAGCAATGTTACAAACCTATAGGTATAACCTAAACACTGAACCTTAACATTTAAACATCTTAACTTTTTGTATTATTACCTTAAATTTGTCTATCGATGAACAGCGGATTGACGGAGCTCTTGGCATTGCTTTGTTTTTCTCTCCTTTCCTATCAGCGAGTTCCGACCCTTTTGTTCGAAATTTCTTCGTTCGCATCAACCGCTTATGCGAATCAAATCTGCTCCACAAGATCCTATATCAGCTATACATCCTCCTTGCATTTATGCCGGAGACGTCGCCAGTGCTATGGGCTTTGGCTTATGTAGATCAAAAATGATGAATGGTCCCAATTTTTTTACAAGGACAAAAAGAAGGCTTGTTATTCTTAGCCTCTACTAAAGTTGCAAACTTCTTGTAGTGCATATGTAACTTGTAACGCTTTTGTCGGCTACTAGATTTTAGCCTATCAATCAAACATTGTTTCACTCCTGGACTATCAACATTAACATCCATGTGGATCTACATATCATATTAGCATATTTTAGATGACGAGAAAAATAAATTGATATAATAAAAAAGTTATTAATTTCGATATATACATTTATATGATCAAAGCCTGGTTCCAAACTCTTTTCCTCATCTACGTCTTTCCACCTTTTAGGCACTGAAAGGACATCTCGAGTTACTACGCCAATTTGACTTGCAAGCTTTGCAGATTCATCTCCATTTATAGGTCTTCCTATGAATGGATCCACATTAATTTTCATTTTTCTCCCTGAAGCAACAAATGACTTCATAATCCCCTTGCCCATTGTTGGACCACGACTCCTTTTCTTAGAGCTAGCTGTATGAACATTACATACTTGTTATAGAATTTATTTTGCATACATAACAAATAAGATTATTAGTTACTTCAGAACTTAGTATAATTTTTTTTAAGAAAAAAAAGAGAATTCATACCTGTTTCAATACTTGTTTCAGTTGATGGGGCTTGCTCATTTGATCGAATTTCAGGACTTTCTGTTGTTGGAGTTTCATGATTTTCAGTTGTTGGAATTCCTAGACTCTGAGTTAATGGAATTTCAAGCCTTTGAATTGCTGGAACTGTAGAGATTTGTGGCGTGGGATTAATTTTAGATGTCGAATTTTTAGTAGCATGTTCACTACCTTTGGACGAATTATTATGGGCTTTAAGTATTACAAATGGTTCCTTTTCTATATTAGATTTCCCACCATCAAAAGCCACATTTTCTTTGTTAAAACGTCATTTGATACCTCTCTAAGTTATCGAATCAGCTGGCTTAGAATTACGATCAATGAGAATTTGTTTAGTCTTGTTTGCATTGTTTTTCACTTTCAGTTTGTGTCCACTTCCAGGAGCCATTTATAAAACTTGTAAGAAAAAAAAGAGTTAAATTAAATCTATTAGAATTGTATTAACTAATAATAAAGATAAGCTGCTTGTATAATTATACATAACATTCTAGTGAGCATTAAGATGAAAACAACCTTAGAAGAATGGCAAGTCTTAGAAGCATGGCAAGTCAATATAATTGTTACATAATTATAACCTTAGAAGCATGGTGAAAGCCCAAACTGCCCTGTTTTAGCTCTTTTATCATTTGATAGAGCTACATAATTTCACTACCATTAACTTTCAAGGTATAGCACATTTAGACACCATTTATAGCATGAAAACAACCTTAGAAGCATGGCAAGTCAATCATAAACGAGCTCATAATTAACAGTCCAAATCTACTTTGTTTAGTTCATTAACAAAGCCATCATGGTATACAAGGATCTGTAAGACATGTTATACTTATGTATAGAGCATACTAGAAATATAGCACATATTATTTTAGCAACTAAACATAATTTTTGACTTTAATTTATAGCTAGAATACCTTGACACTATAAGAGTCCCTAGTCTAGCATTTTATGAAACAGATGGTATGAAAGGTTTTGGTTTACATAAAACAATCACTTTCTTATCCATAAAACAATAACATTGTCAATAAAATAGTTGGAGGAAGATCCACTACTAGAGGACTTAGGGGCTATTTGTTTAGAAATTTGAATTGAAATTTGAATTTGAATGGTTGAATCCATTCGGTCGTTTGTTTTGGTCTCGAATGGTTTGAATCGGTAGATGGATGGACGAATGAATGGCTAAGTCAGATTTTTTGAGCTGAATGGCTGAATGAGCAGTTGAATGATGTAAAAAAAATAATAAAAAATATTAACTATTATATTAAGTAATATTAAATAAATTTACAACAATTTTGAATTTTTTCAGAAGGGTAAAATAATAAAGTTTTGTCATTCAGATGTTTCAGACATGTCAATTATCAAACAACTTTTTTCATTCAGATTCAGATTCAGATTCATTCAATTTTTATAAAACACCCCCTTTGTCACAGAATGGTGATTTTGTAATATGATAGTATTAGTCACAACATCCAAAACAGTCCATAGAGGACTTTTGACAAACACCATGTATTCACTGTTTTATATCACCTTTATCATAGCTCTTTATTTGTGTTATCAATCCATTTTAGCCTCCTTGTATCACCACACAACCAACCTATCTCCTTTATTCTATTTCAATTCATAGCAGTTCAATTATAGCTCAATTGTAAAAAGTATAAGAACTTGGTCTCTTACACAAACAAATACACATATACATACATGAGTCTGTATATATGAATCATTACATCAACTAATTGAATACGGATGAATAAAGTTATTAGAAAAAATACCTTTGAAAAAATTGACGGGTCTTTGGGTCTTCCAATTTAGGGCTTCTGCAATTGGGACAGAAGGAGCAAATTTGAAGATGCAAAGATGAAGTTTGGGGTATAATTTTGGGATTAATGATAATCCCTTCACCTGTAGGAAACATTATCCGCACAATCAAACCTCAATCTCGCTAATAGCGGCAAAATATGGCAATACTTTTTTATTTCTCCCGCCTAAACTATGGCTAACGAATAGAGGGAAAAACAAATTGGTAGAGACCTAGCATCAATCTGGTTGAACCTTCAATGTTGGCTAAGAATTCACATGTTTCCATCTCTATTGCTTCACTTTCGCGCACAACTCCAGACAAGCTAAGAATTGAGCAAAGCCCTCCCTAATTGTTATTTTACTGAATGTTAAATACAATACCAAAAAATAAAGTTATTATAAATTAATTTCCAAAACACTTTTTTAGATTAATATTATGTACTTGAAATAAAATTTAAAGTATTTTAGATTTTTATTTTTATTTTTATTTTTATTTTTTTTTAACTTTAACTTTATTTATAATCATAAATAAATAACAAACATTTGATAGTAGTAGTAATAATAATTATAATAATTATAATAGTTATAATTATAATAACAATAATAGCACTACAACTAATAATAATATTAATAAAAATAATAATAGTAATAACAATAATAATAATAATATTTATTATTATTATTATAATAGTACTAATAGTAATAGTAATAGTAATAATTATAATAATAGTACTAATAAAAATAAAAATAATAATTATTAATATTATTATAATTAAAGGTAAAAACGAATCGAACCTGAAATGAATGAGAGAAATACTCGAATTCGACTCGAAATGATAAATTCGTATATACTCGAATTCGAATTATATTTAAAAAATCCTACTGAGATTCGACTCGACTCGACTAGTTTTATAATAAATATAATTATAAATTGAATTTGTTGTTTTACTTAGAAATGAGAAAATATATTTATTATTACACTTTGCAAATATAAAATCACAATTAAAAATTAAAACAAAACAAAATAATAACTAATTATCCTAATTCGATTTAAATTTGTATATATTATAAGAGAATGTATCGAACATCAAATCAAATATGTATTAACCGAGTATGTATCGAATCACAATCAAGAATTCAAGTAGTTTGAATCTTAAACGAGTCGAGTATAACCTTGCTCAGATTCTACTAATATTTTCATTCGAACTATTTTTAATGCTCAAATTATACTCATATTATTAACGAATCCAAGTCTCGCTCTTATTTTTTCGAGTCGAGTCCGAATCGAGTCCGAACTGTTTGGCACGTTTACAACCTTAATTATAATAGTACAAAATATAATAATAATTATTATAGAAATAATAATAATAATAATAATTATAATAATAATAATAATTATAATTATAATAATTATTATTATAATAATTATTATAATAATAGTAATAGTAATAATAATAATAAATATAATAATTATAATTATAATAAAAATTATGATAATAGTAATAATAATAACAACAATAATAATAACAATAATAAAAATAATAATAATAATAATAACAACAATAATAATAATAATAAAAATATTATTATTATTATAATACAAATAATAATAATAATAACAATAATAATAATAATAATAATAATTATTATTATTATTATAGTAATAATAATTATTATTATAATAATAGTAATAATTATCATAATAGTAATAATAATAATAATAATAATAATAATAATAATAATAATAATAATAATAATAATAACAATTATTATTATTATAATTATAATACAAATAATAATAATAATAATAATAATAATAATTATTATTATTATTATAACTATAATAATAATAATAATAATTATTATAATAATAGTAATAATTATAATAATAATTATCATAATAGTAATAATAATAACAATAATAATAACAAAATTTATTATTATTATAATTATAATAAAAATAAAAAAAAAAATAATAATAATAATAATAATAATTATTATTATTATAACTATAATAGTAATAATAATAATAATTATAATAATAGTAATAATTATAATAATAATTATCATAATAGTAATAATAATAATAATAATAATAACAACAACAATAATAATAATAATAATAATAACAACAATAATAATAACAATAATGATAATAGTAATAATAACAACAATAATAATATCAATAATTATAATAATAATTATAACAATAATTATTATAATTGTAATTATTATTGTGGTAGTGTGTGAATTTATATGAAAATTGTTATTGATGATTTGTAAGTTTTGTATATAGATTTAGATTTTTTGGATATATATTTTTAAATAAAAATTAATTATTGTAGTGGTGTGGTGAATTATGATAATTGTTATGTCTATTTGTAAGTTATTTTAGGTTGTAAAAAGTCTTTAGGTAATATAGTATTTTTTAAATGTTAATCTATTTTTTTGTTATCTTGTCCATTGAGCAGTATCTTATAAAACAACTCTTTCAAATATGAGAGAGGTGTAGTAGAATCCGGCCACAAGTAGCTACCTACCTAATCCTCCTTACAAATTTAGTGGTAAACTGGATTGATTAGTAGTATTACGCTCATGAGCTCCTTACAAATTTTTGTTTTGAACAACAGACAGTTTCTCAGTAACTCTAATCTCATCAGTTGGCACACATTCAACATAACAATTAATCCTTGATATCATTTCAAATCTTGTAATTATTAAGTAGCCAACAAAGAATGACGTGGGATTTCCCAATCCAAAATCAAAATGAAATGAAAGAAGAAATCTTATACACTTGAAAAATAGTAAGAAAGATGAAAATAAATGCTAGTAGCAGCAAATAAGGTTTCCAAAATCCAAATCAATTTGAACGGTGGACATAATTTTGCTTCTAGATAAACACTTGAAAGCAAACTACTATATTGCGTAGCAATGACATAACGCCTTCAATTATGTACTTCAGAATCAAGCTCCAACTCTATTTGATTATGGCATTACTTGTATAAGAACTCCCCACTTTTGATCCAATTTACACTGCATTCCCTGAATACACAAACAAATAATATCCGAGGGTTTAATTTCTGCAAAACTTGTTAATTAGCAAAATTTTTCTTCTCAAGGAACAAGAAAAATCTGAAACAAAACCATAACAAGTGGTCCAAATCAAATGCCTCAGAAATCATTCTGTTGGTATCGACTAGTAATGTAAAATACAAGAGAAAAGAGCCGAACAAATTTCCAACAAATTTATGTTGTTGAGAGAAATTGGCCTGTTCAGGAAGAAGCTGAATTGGAAATGTCTCTCAAGTTTTTGCCAAATGCACTTCTGAAAATGATTAGAAGCTGCTCAATATACCATTTACCAAATTCGGAGATCAAAACAGCATTACTATCCATGTTATTCTAGCATCCACAAAGGTAGGAGTACACAAGGAAATATGTGAGGGAACTCAGATAATTCCTATGGTTTTCTGCTTCTTTTGCAGGTCCAGAGAACCAACACCAAGCACTACTAGTGCCATAGACATCACGCAACAACATCACATGGCTATTTGACAAAGATAGTTTCATATAATTAAAGCCCCCACCAACCCCTCCTACTTTACACCAAAAATCTTCAAACGCTAATAACACCTTAATCAAGTTAATAAGATTAAGCCTCCCACAATTGAAATTTGAAACCCAAAAACAAAAAAAAAACAAAAAAAAGAAGAAGAAAATACAATACTGATCAACAAAACTAACCCAGTACTTGACCAAAGCCTTCACCACCCATAACAGAACAGAACAGAACAATTCCTCATATGCTAAGGTCAGACGGTGGGCGACTGAGGCGGTGGCTGATGATGTTATTTGGTGTCTTTAGGAGTGGTACTGGGAGACTCAAACGCAGATGGTGGTGGAGGGGGAGAGTCTGCAACAATTGCATCTCCCTATTATAAATGATGAAATTCCAAAGGCTGGTAAAAATATATAAATGACAGATAACTAGCAACAACTAGATATTAATGCGTGCCTCAGGTTACACACCTAATCTAGCAGATTGATTCTACCTAAAATATATCTCTCTTCTTTCTCAAATGAGAAAAGAATATACATCTTTTTTTTCCTAAATAAAGAATATACATCTTACTTCTCACTTTCAAAGTATTAGCATATTCTGGTAAAAGGAGCTTAAGCAGGAAAGACTTGAGAGTGTATGAAAGCTCAAAACGGATAAAAGAAATAAAACTTGGAAATATGTGAGGGAACCCAGATAATTCAAAAAGGAAAATATATGTAAAGACAAAGATTTGAACATATGCAAAGACAATGGGATGCTGTAAAAGTTACTGCAATAAGGTGAAAATTACCTGAACGCGGAGGTGCACTATTTTGTGTTTCTTTGGTAGCATCATCATCTTCTTCATTTTGGCCACCATCAGATTGAGACATACCATCTGCCGATTGTTCAGTATCATCACCTATTTCCTTCCACCGATTTCCATCTTTATCAAATATATAAAGCTTAGATTTACAGCATAAAAACTCAAAACAATTAAAACAAAAAACTGACAAGGGCCTTCAAGTGAATGTCAACACTTGCCAAAAGGCATATATGCCAATGAGACACTTAATCCACCAGTTCTACTTTTTACGCCACAACTTTCAGATATTGTGAATGACCCAGTTAATGAACTTTTTACAGTCATAGAGCTTTAAAGACTTCAAAAATATGCTTGTCAGAAAGGGTGGGTTTAATCCAAAGTAAAAGTCAAACAAAACAATATGTAAACTTTTACACAATGTCTACATCATGGTTTTCTTTAGCACACACGCTCCTGCAATTGAAATCATTTTGTAAAGAGAGTATGTAAATGCAGAAACGGACTTCATAAACAAAATCACTACTCTCATTTTATTTTCAAGCTAGAAAGCATAACCATTCTATGATGTCGATTTAGTACTGTCAGGAATAAACATGTGAATGATATTCCTATTTATATATGATTTGATTATGATATATATATGAATGAATATGCAAGTATGCTTGCATTAAGAAAAGTTATAAAGTCCTCTGATAGATTATAGAAACATATGTATAAGGACTTAGAATGAATTGATCAAATATGTTAGGTTGATCCTACATAAGCAAAACAGCTTTGTAAAGTCCTTAAAAAGAAATGATGTACAAGGACTATAAACATAGAAAGATCAAACATGTTAGGTTGATCTTATGATGTAATAGATAGGCTTGTCTGATCGTCGAGCACTGCACCAGAAATCGTAGTATGCTAGGAGAGTTAAGGATAACTCGAGAGCTATTAAGGCAGAATCGTAGTCTGCAAGATAGTAGATCTCGGAGTTCGTAGACTGCCAGGAGAGACGAGGAAGGATCGTAGTGTGTCGAGTAAAGCTTCCTGAGTAGTAGTTCTTTGAGGAAGTCATGTTCAGAATGGTAGAGACAACGCCACGAGCCGAGATGCATCATCCGAAGCCAAGTTAAGAATCGTAGACTACACTCGGAGTCGTAGAGTCTACTAATAGCTAAGTCAAGGATCGTAGACTACACTCAGAGTCGTAGATTCTATTGATTGTATCAAAGGCACAGATCGTAGTCGAGCAAGATCAAATGAAGATAACAAACACAACGACAGAAATCGTAGTGTCAAGATCTGATCTCGGAGTCGTAGTGTCTGCACAACCAAAGCTGAATCGTAGATTGCAGAGCTAAGACCTCAACAGATGTTGTAAGACCCCAACTTATTATAAATAAAATTGAATTTTCCCTATTCATTATTCTAAATTAATAAGGTGTTAATTTGATATAATGCTTTGGTTATGGGTGAAATGTGAAAATTTTACAAAATAAGCAAGTGGTTATAAAATATTCATTTTTGTCGGGGAATATTCTTTTGGTCGTGGAATATTCTTTTTGTCGGGGAATATTCGTATTTACAAATATTAAAACCATTCGTGGGGCTCATAATGTAATAACCGCTCGGATGAAGAAAACGACAAAGTATGAGTTTTTATAAATAATCTGCGTAGTTGTTACTGCTTAACACTTGCTGGAATATCCGGTTGGTTAAAATACTGATAATACGCATGGTGGCACAAGAAGACACCAGTATTGCAGTATTGTTGAATTATTGATTCGCATGCGTAAGAAGGTACTACTCAATAATTGTTACGATGAGTTATTGCTCAATATTTTATTTTATTGATTCAATAATTGATGCGTTGATATTTTATATTATTATTGTTTCAATAATTGTTACTGCACAGTATTTCCCATTATCAGATCAATAATTCATATTATTTGAATAATATTATTAGATAACATTATTGGCAATGTCTAGAAAGTTCTGTCTAAGGAGAAGTTTGGTCACCTAATTGCGCGTTAGTAAGGAGAAATCCTTATTGGAAAGCCCCCTCTTTCCTGGGAACTGCCTGGTTGTCATAATTGTAATTCTGTAATATTATTTGTGAATAATTAATTATTGATTTATATGATAAGGAAATATTTATTTGATGTGGATATAAATGATGGATTTATTTATTTTATATGGTTATTAATGAAAGAATTAATGCTGAGATGTTTTATCAGTATTTTGTCAGATTGGAGGTATTAAAAATCATCCGTTTTGTGGATTTCGAATATTTTTTGTTTGGAATTTAGAAAAACATTCTTCTGCAAAGTTGTAGAGAATTCAATTTCGTGTAAAATGGACATATAATTCGTATTTTTCTGATAAACGGGCTATTTTCTATGAATTGTTAAAGTTTTTAATTATTGTTTAAATGATAAAACATTTTGAAAAATTCTAGAATTTGTTGGTGAGAAATGTGCTCAATTGAATTTCAAATGTGATGGATGGCAATAGTAGCAGGTAAAGCCATCAGGTAGCAGGTCAAGTCTGCTTCGGCGTGCTAACATTTTCCTATAAATAGAGGGCTAACTTAGAATTGAAAATCACATCAGAAACAAAGTTTTCTCTCTTTCTCTCTATATTATCGAAATTTATTCTTGTGAGTATTTTGATACTTGAGTGTTGCTATATCTGAGGCAAGTTCCTTCAAAGACTATATCCAAAGATTCCAAATGTAAGTACGGTTATTTTGAGGTAAGGGATGTTATTTTCTTCATATATGATATTATTTCTTTCAATATCATTATCGCCAAGTATCGATCCGAACTTTTAATCAAATTTGGAACTTTTGTGTGGGGTTATTATTCACGATACTCAAGACTATTCACGATATCGACACTATTCACAAATACGACACTATTCACCGAAAAATGAAATTTTCTCTTTTTCTTCCAGATGTCTTTTATGGTTACTATCTTTGATTGTATCCATGTTTTGATCTTTATTTTTGAATGCTACCTCACACTTGGTTATTATGGAGTACTATTGAATTTGGATAAATCGAAATACGAATCCCTAATATTTGTCCTTCTGTCTCACTGGATTCATTCTCTAAAATATTTTTCATCATCCTCAGTCCATAATGGTGATACTTGATGAATATCTTTTTGCCCCAGAGTGCAAAGATGAATGATTACCCGATGAATATCATTGGCCCAGTGTAGTGCAAAGATGAACAGTGTTGAGATGAATATGACCAACTGGTGATACAAATGAATATCTTTGGCCCGTAGTGCAAAGATGTATATTGATTGATGTTACAGGGATAAAATATTGATGATGGACTTTTAAATTCATAGATGATAGTAGATTTCATTCTCTATTTAACTCTTCTAATGAATTATTGTTTCCACTGCAGTTGTTGATCTAAAACTTGTTGTCTATTGTATTCTATCAGATTTTTCTCTGTTAAAGACTAAGGATAATTTGTTGTATATTATCTTAGTCATAATATTCTTTACTGGGCTAGTTGAGCTCACCCTTTTCCTTTTTGTTCCATTTTTCTTCTCAAGAGGTGAGAGTTTAGCAGGGACTAGCCGGGGTATGGAGTGATGATTCAAGATAGCTGTTTTAGTAGTCCTCACTATTTTGTAAAATAGTGCATCAATAATTAAATGAGGACTTTATTTGGGTGTGGATATTGTCAGAAGACAATATTGTATTTAAACTCACAAATGTGTGTCAAAGTATTTTACCCACAAATTGTATTAATAAAGTTGTAGTTGTTTTTCTGTACCATGCATTTGGTGACTCAGAATGGGTGATGTATACCTATTTTGGGGGCGTCACAGATATGCTCACAAAGCCAAGGTAGAATTGTAAAGCAAACACGATTCTCAACAGTTGAGCACTCCCAGAATATCTAAAGGAATGAAGCCTCTGGTTGATACTGTAAAGATACATTCCACCTAAAGGAAACTAGAGAGCACTCAACGAATGGCATGCAAGCTAACAGAAGATCTAAGCATCAACTCAATCAGCATCCAGATTGAGTTGTGAAGCCATTCGAGATGAAGTCTTCCGCAAGTTGATCATAAGAAGACTTAAGTAACTGACTAAGGAAAGTCAGCTAGTGCAGTTGCTGTCAAGTAAATAGAAGACATCGATCTTGGAAGCAACCAGGATCGTAGTGTTTGCCAAACAAAGAAAGAACTGATGGAGTGTACACAAAGATACTGGTCAGCCTCTGAAGAACGAGGCTAAAGTGATTAAGCATTGGGTCAGTCCATTGATGATAAGTGAACGGGAGATCATAATGAGAAAGAGAGCTGGACACGCCACAAATATGAAGTGTCTTGCTATTCAGATGGGGTCAGAGCTAGGAGTTAAGCCATCAGTATCTGAGAACAGTCGGAGCAAATAAAAAATGTTGAAGCACTGCACAATAGAAGGAAGAAGTGTTCTACATTGAAGATCCAATGAACATTTTTCAAAGATCATAGTGTTGTCTCTATATGTCAAATGAGCAAGTCAACAAGACACTACGATCAGGTCCAAGAAAGCAAGCATCAGAATTGTAGAGTTCGGTCATCCGAAGATTGAAGCATTGACAATGGTTCAATCTGAAAGATGGTATTCGGACAAGAGCTTATTGAGAGCATCGATGCAAAAGTACAACCTCTAATCGAGAAATCAAAAGGGGGAAATAAATTCGTCGACCCGCCCGAGACATCAAAGTAACATCTATGACGGGGTAGGTGAAACAATGAGATCGCGCAGGTCGAAAAGTCATGTCATGTCACATCTGCGCAGCGCACACAAACAACTCGAGATCTGCGAAGCAATTCAAAGAGCTCTCAACAGCTACTTTTTAACGGGAAGATTGGGAAGGAGTATAAATCAGCTAGAGCTTCAAAGATCAATGTTTTGCTGGAGTTTGGAGAAATGGTGGACTGATCTAACCAATGAAAAATAGTGAGTGACCAATGAAGGTCCGAAGGCTCACTCTACGATCCACCAAGAACACTTAGAGACATATAAAGAAAGAAGTAGAAGTGAGAGTTCTACAATGTAGAAGTGAGAGTTCTACTACAAGAAGAGTGTTCTGAACTGCCGAGAGAAAGAAGAGAATCATGTCATCTTGATGTCCATCATGGGAAGACTCTAAGTACCAGAGAGAAGAGCCTATAGTCATCTTAGCAAGTCCATCATGAGAAAGCATCAAGTATCAAGAAAGAAGATCACCAACGCCATAATGGTGTCAAGCATGAGAAAGTTTCTAAGTACCTAGCAGAAGAGCTTACAGTCATCTTAGAAACCCATCATGTGCAGCCATCAAGTATCTAGAAGAATGATCTTCAAGGCGCTTCATCAAGGATCATCGGCGTGGTTGAGTAATCAAGAAGTTTGAGCATCATGCAACACTCAACTGCACTTCAAGGATGATCAGGCCAATCTGCTAAGTACAAAAGATGTTCAGAGCTTAAAGACATCTTAGCAGCTCAACACCAACTCCAACAAACAAACAAACAACTTAACAACAAGAAGCTAGGGCCAGAGGGGTCCTTGTCCGGAGGGACTAAATGAAGTTCCAAGCCTGCTGGTCTTGATAAGTTCTTAGGGAACTAGAGAAGTTCCAAGGCTGCTGGCCTTGAAGAGTTCTTAGTGAACGGAAGTCCCAAGGCTGCTAGCCTTGAAGGAATCTTAGTGATTCAGGGTGCTGCCCTTCCTTAGTGGAAATCTTGCTAGTTGAAAGCAGAAGAGTGGATTAAAAGCTTGAGTGTCTAAACAACTTAAAACCCCTTGTGTCTTTTACTTTATGTCGTTAAATTTATGTACATTAACTGCTATAACTGCTATGTATGTTTTAACTACTTACTACTGAATTAACTCTACGAACAATGTATGTCTAATTATGAATATATCAATGAAGGGGATCTTTTACGTATTCCGCTGTGCTTGAAAAGATTCCTATATTTTTCATATGCTAAATTATCAACAATACAAAATAAACTAGAAAAGTATTTAAAAAGAAAAAGGATCTATTCAACCCCCCCTTCTAGATCTATTGTGCCTACCAGGAACTAACAAGTACTACAATTACTAATCAAAGCTAAGAAGTTGCTTCGTCAAAAAATTTAAAAAAAAATCGTCTTTACAAAATTTACCTCCAAAATTTCTTAAAATTTTTTTGCCTCTAAATCAAATTGCGACAATATTACATACTTTGTCACTAAATATAACAATTTGTGATGAACCATTTTTGTCACTTATGCACGCAACTAATTAGTGACGCACTATTATCTCGTCATATAAAATTGGTATTTATGACAATACAAATTGTCATAAATTAATATTTTTTCGTCTTTAAAAAATTTCCCTCTAATTTTTTTTCAGAAAATTTTTGCCTCTAAATAAAATTGTGAAGATATTACGTACTTTGTCACTAAATATAAGAATTTATGACGAACGATTTTTGTCACTTATCCACGCATCTAATTAGCGGCGCACTATTATCTCGTCATATAAAATTGGTATTTATGACAATACAAATTGTCATAAATTATTATTTTTTCGTCATTAAAAAATTTCCCTCCAAAATTTTGCCTCCAAAAAAATTTGTGACGAATTTGTATTTGGCGTCATTAAATGTGAACATTAGTGACGAAAGCACATTGTCAATAAATTTTACAAATAATTAATGACAAACTATTATGTTGTCATCGAAAGAAATATTTTGTGACAATAAATATTGTCATCAATTATTACAAAATGTCACTAAAAAGTTTCCCTCCACAATTTTGATACGAAATTCTACCTCCAAAATAACTTGTGACAAAATTTTGTTAATCGTCAACAAATGTAAATTAGTGACGATATAAATGATTAATAGTAACAAAAGTAAAAGTCATCACAAAAGAAAAAGTTTTAGTGACGATTATGAATTTCGTAATTATTAATTAACTAATTGTGACAAAATTTTGTGGGTGGCAAAAAATTTCGTCATAAAATATGTGATTTCTTGTAGTGATTGATTTACTTGGTGTTCATTAAAATTTTCATAGGGTTCTTTATTCCAAGTAAGAATATTCTAACTATAATAAGAGTTCGTCTTTACACAAATCACAAAACAAATAAACAACTAACCACAACAGTCACATACAAAAAAATTAAGAAATATAAATAAATAAAATAAAATAAAATTTCTAATTTTACGGTTAACCTAAATAAAATATAGATAGCTCCTAATTGTTCCAAGTTACACCTTAAGGTCTACAAAATTTGAAACTAATCACACCACTAGTTAGGTAAGTGTAAGAATGGTGAGAGTCTCTTCGTGGGTACTGTGACTAATTGAATAACCACAGGTTATTTAGGCATTTGCCTTTTGAACCATTTGCCTAGACACCATTAGTTTGATTAATTTAAAATTTATCCTCTTCTTGGAGTTAACTTCTTGTCCTAATTGAGCTTGAGAGTCCTAGGGGTCAACGTCTACTTGATTCTATTAAAGAAAGGTTATGAAAAATGAATGGGTGGTTTGTGGGCCAAGGAGGTGATAACATCCTTATTAGGCTCGTATCAAACAACAACTCAACTCAAGTTCCAAGGGTTCAACGAATGATTGCGAGTAGTTGGGTTTAATTCTACCCGAGGATGCTTACATTGGAGTTCCACTAAATTGGTGTCATGTACGTTACATGGATAGGACCTTACAATCTATCATGAGATAACACAAGGTTGGAATGCATGAAATGAAGAATAATGGTTCAAGCATTAACGCAATGCGTTCATCATGCAATCGAGATCAAAGCTTGGCATTTTCAGCTTGCCAAATATATACCAGACAATTTAAGCTCAATTGCTACCTTGATCCATCCAAAATCTTTTGATTCTCAAAGAATGAAAGTTTTAGACCTATTTGTTCTCTTTCTATAGCCTCTTGAATCACCTGAATCGGAGTTCAGATAAGAAAGTTAGGGCCATTTTACCAAAGGACATCATAACACGAAACTATACTTGCCCTGGCGGGTTTCTAAAGCTAAAAAGCCCGCCTCGACGGGCTTGTCTCTACCCAATGCCGCCCTAACGCATTCTGGCTCTGCCTCAACGTGTTCCTCTCTGCCCAATTGTGACGCCTCCAAATCCGGGTACTTGAAACCCATACTTAGTGCTCCACAATAACATTCATTCAAACTACTTAATGTATTAATCAAGCAAAAGTATTATATCAAAGTTGTTTACCTCCCCAGATTCGATAACCAATATGTAATTCATTACATGATAATTAGTAACTTATCATAAATACAGCTATTACAAATAACATTATATAACCTAGTCCTTTAGTTTTCCCTTCCCTTTGTCCTTGCTGGAACCTTCAGGTCGAGCTAGCTTAGCTGAAAATATTTAAATTTAAAGCAAGAAGAAGCATTTAATTACCCAGCAAGTGATAACAAATAATAAATATCAGCTGAAAGAAATAAATATTTTCTTTGAACTACTGTGACGCCCCCAAATCTAGGTTACCTGACCCCCAAGTTTGGTGCTCACAATCCAACATATAAATAACATCTAACTACCCATTTATTTATAAATAGAAACATAGATTTCATGAATTAATATCATTATAACATCATCCTAGGTTTTCTAACCATAACATAACAAACTTACCCTTAGATATACAAAAAGGGTTATACATAACATAAGAAATATTGTCCATACTAACTACTCCTACAATTTGCCTTTTCCTTTGTCCTTCTCCGACCCTTCAACCATTTCGTTCCTAGCTGAAATATTATATTTAAGCAAGGGTGAACAATGAGTTTTCTCTGCAAGTTAAAACATATAATAAAGTATAGGAATCAAGAATATTGGTCTATCGATTCGATAGAATGTCATTAAAGTTCAAAGGACTTTGAATTAGCAGAACAAATCATTAATTAATAAAAAGATTTTCTCACATGTCATGCTAAACAATAATTCAATAGTGAAAGAGTAAAACACTTTCGAAGTTTTAACAATGTTTAATCAATTATCAAGAGATAATGCCATCACAATAATAGAGTGGATAATTTCCAGATTTTATGTTGAACGATCGCATTGGATCTTGAACTTCTCGAGTAACTATTAAAGGTTTAACTTTGAATTACCCAAGTGTACTAGATAACCATAAAGATTAAATTATACCCCTCCGCAAGTACACAAACTGATGAGCTTCGTTCTACCCAACATTATGCATAATATTAACACGCGCGCAACGACAGTATATCCGACCACAAGGTTCCCTTTTATATAAAAAGGTTGTTCATCTCAGTCTTACCACAAGAATTCGTATCGCAACAATATAGTTTGGATTTAACAAAATACTATGATTTCAACATCTAATATCTATCTCGATCTAGCCGAAATGGTTGGCATCGATCTTTCAATAACAATTTAGTTCAAACACTCGAACCTATTAAGTTTCAACAAATATTCATCTAGCCAAAATAATTAGCTAAGATATATCCCAAAACTGTTCTATAATAGACAGAAATCAACTATACTATTTGCAACCAACAATAATTTTATGAATAACCAACAATAGTTATTCCCTAGTCATACTTTCGAAATCAATAATTCAGTTTGAATTAATAAACTTGCACTAATTGCGAACAATCAACAATAATATCAGAGGTGGAATAATCAACAATAATTACCCACAACCATATTTGAAAAGTAATAACTCGAGATTGAGTTAAAGAAACTTGCCTTCGTAGTTATTTACTGCTACACAATATAACTTAGTTGCATTTGAAAGACCTATAATCAACAATATCGGTCTTACAATTAGTATAACATATCACAACACATAACATTATCATTTATAGCCACTATATCTCCTAGACACATCATCACATAGTCACATCATTATTTATAACCTATACAAACATTTATCAAGTCTAACTAGTTCGGTCTGGTTGGACTTGGGTCTCAATTCTAGGTCTTGATTACCCTATCCAACAATTAACAAGTTTATTGCCAATCAAACTCTGTCTCAAAGCTTCATTATTATTTTAGATAATTCAAATATCGTTCATAATATTTTTCAAAAGCTTATACTAATCTTCAAGTAATTATTATATTTTATGATAATTTTTCAAACACTAAAATTATTTAAATACTAAATAATCCCATCATCATTAATATTTAAATATTAATAAAAACTTGTCAAAATATTAAAGTTATTTGTAATAACTCAAAATATTTTTAAATCACCAATATTTCCTTTAAATAATTTTTAAAACATTTAAAATTATTTTAACTAATTACCATTAATATTCAAATATTAATGTATTTTTCATCAAAATATTAAAAGTCATTTATTATAACTTTAAATATTTTTAAATTACTTATATCATTTTTAAATGATTTTTAAATCAATACAACCATTTTTAAATCATTTATTTAATATAATTATTAAATAAATCTAATATCATTAATATTAAATTATTAATAAAATTTACATCAAAATATTAAAAGTCATATTTTATAACTTAAAATATTTTTAGACACTTTATTCTCATTTAAAATGATTTTTATAATATTAAAATCATTTTTAACCAATTTATTTAATATATTTATTAAATAAATTAAATATCATTAATATTCAAATAAATACAAATATTAATGAAAAATACGTCAAATTATCAAAACTTAATTTTTATAACTTAAAATAATTTTTAGAAATCATTTTGTAATTTTTAGAAATTATTTTCTATTTTTAATGATTTTTCAGAAATTAATAAAACTAATTTAATTAAAATCATTGCTAAAGCCTTTAGCGACACTAACTGTCACTATTGGTGTTCTTGAGTCTCAAGAACACTCATAAACAGTCTCAAGGTGTCAACTTTGACCACCTTCAATTCAATTTATCCATGTTGTTTCCTAAGATTTATTAAGGCATCGATCATGCGAGATTGATGTAATACTACATGTATCAATAATAAACAAGGTCATACAATATCACAGTTGCAAGATCTAAAGCTTCAAAGTAACTGTCAGACAGTTTCTGAGTATCCTGGGTTACCCAGAAACCGAGACAGTTTCAAGGTGTCACTTTGTGGCTTGATTAATCATAGGTTCTGGACAATGGTTTGGTGTTTAAATGGTCCAAACATGTAGTCCTAATGTCAAAGAACAACATCACTACACTAGTTTGGTCTAACTACATCACAATAACAAGATTTGAGCCAGTCAAACCTTGTCAGAAACTGTGTTCTTCAGCTCAGTCAGTCTACTTTGACTGCCCACTACTTTAAATCTGTTTGTTGTTTAAGGGATCTAAGGCCATGAATATATAGTCCATATAATAGATTACAACTTTAAAACATTAACATAAACAAATCACATAACATCTGACAGATTTAAGCTCAACAAAACCTTGTCAAACCTTTCTGGGTAATTTCTGGGTTACCCAGAAACACTTGGTCATGGTCGGTCAACCCACTTTGACCATCAATAACTTGTAATCTGGACATGCTATGAACATGATTCCACTTCCAGATTACAGCCCATATAGCATACTACAAGTTTATAACATTAATCAAGACAACTAAAAAAACAGATCTAGATCTATGGCCTCTGACATTCGGTTGTCAGGCCATAGAACTAGGGTTCTTGAAAGTTTTTCAAAACTTGATTTTTGAACACTTTGATGTTATGGATCTATGATACAACATCATAGATCACTAAATAACATCTAATAACACATATTTAAACACATAAACACATAGTATATCTTATCAAACAAGATCAAATAGGGTTAGGGTTTATACCTCACTTGAACAAGCTTTGATTCTTGCTTTCCTCTACTGTTTGTAAGGTGTTTGGGGCTTGGTGTTGGGTTTGTAATATTCATGAAAGCAATCAAATTGTATAAAATAAGCGAAAACGTGGAAAAATTAGAGTTTAAAATTTTATAAACCATATACCCGGATCATCCTTTATGCACAATTATTAATTAAACGAAAAGATAAAGAATAAGAATCTTACCCTTGAAGATTCGAGCTTCCTCAAGTACAAGTTCACCTCCAATCCTTTTCGCGTTCAACTTGAATCCACCGGGTTTGGTTCCTTCCTTTGATCAACGTTAGCCACCTAAGTGTTTGGCCTCTAGAGGTGATCCACCAAGAAAGAATAAAGATTCAAGAAGATGGGTGTTTGGCAAAACCCTAGTTTTCTATCTCTATAGAAAAATAGTGTACTCTCCAACAATTGGAATCACGTATGTTGTGAAAAAGTCAACAACCCTATCACCCATAATAAGACTCCTCTTATTTATAGATTTGGGCAACCCTCCTTAACAATTAAGGAATTGGATTTTATTTTAATTAATTAAAATTCTTTAATTAATTAGCCTCCTAATCTTATTAAGAATAAATGAGAGTACTAATATTAAATTAATTTCCAACTATTTAGAAATTAAAATAATAATAATTGTAATAATATTAATAAGACTCCTCTTATTAATTTATATATTTAATATTTCCAAAAATTTAATATTAAATATTTAATTTATTCTATCACCATAGATTAAATTAAATACAATTGACATATTATTACGATTATGCCATTAACTTCTTAAATAATTATTCTTCCTTTTATGGTGTGACCCTTTAGGTTCTCCATATTAAACCGGTTGTGAATAAATCAATTAGAACAATTCTAATCTTATTTAAATAAATAAATTAAACTATTAATTTATTTAAATAAATAATATTTATTCTAAAATAGGATAAGCCTTCCCTAGCGATCAACTGACTTTTCGGATAATATAGATTTCAACATTAATCATAAAAGAACCTTTGAGTAAATAGTTACCGCATAATTCAATCCTTCCACCATCTACAATGTCCCAATTAAATATAAGACATGAAATTATCACAAGTCTTATTTTATTTAATTATATGTATTTCGACTCTTAAATGCACAACTTCAAATAATGCAAATTAGAAACTCCTTTCTAATTTCATTCTCGCTTAACCAAGGACTACTGGGTTGTCATTTATTGAATAACATAGGGCATTTCTCTTTTTTTACTAGAAGTGGTAGATTCTTTATTGATCATACATTATCTCCATGTACAACTTATTATACCCAAGCATACCCTTTGATATACCCTAAGAGTCTTAAGGAATAAGTCAAAGTATAACTCATCATACAAAAGATACTATGATGATCTCAAGTCCAAGGATCACTTGTACTTACTATCACTACAGAATTCCTATTGATGACAAGTAAAACTCCATTAGGTATTCCTTAGCGAGCCACGCTCAAAGTGAACTTATTCTCTAATAAGCACTTACATACTTGCTTTAGTGTCTCCACACAAATGATCATGAGATCAATCATCCTCATCCAATGAAAGCAAACAACGTATGTACCAATCTATCCGGATTCACTAATCCCCAATTTAGTAATTCAACGATTGGGAACTATTTTAGTTTTAAGCTTTCTAAGAATTTAGATCTCATTAGAATGATCATCATCATTATTCTAAAAGCATTGCTTAAAACTATGGGTTTATCACATATTATAAAACAGCATCATGTAGATAATTAAAAGCCTTTAATAAATTAATACTTTTTATTAATAAATGAATAAGATTGTTACAAAGTATATGCTTTATCATCAAACATGGTTGGCTTGTGTGCATACTACTTTCAATCTCCCACTTGCACTAAAGTTAATCGCCATGGTATCTCATACCCTTCTTCTCTAATCGACGATTATCCTGCTGTTGGATAAGCTTTTGTTAATGGATATGTAATGTTGTTCTTGAGAGTTCACTATCTCTATAGTGATTTCCCATCTTTCAATGATTCCTATAATCAAATGAAAGTGCCACAACACATGTTTAGATCCAAGATGAGACTTAGGAACTATTCCTAGTTCTGTAATGAACTTTTATCCAAACAATCAACTTGTAGCTTCATTTATAGTTATATACTTTGTCTTTATCACTAAACCAGCAACTCTTTGCTATTTGGAAGCTTTCCAATTCACTGCACCATCGTTCAAGGTAATACTTTACCTTAAAGTGGATTTTCTGTCGTCCTGGTCTGTCTAAAAACTTGAGTTTGTTAAGCCCTCTAGTTTTAATTTAGACACACCATAAATTTTAATCACATCCTTAGTGCCGGTTAAATACTTAAAGATGTTTTTCACTGTCTTACAGTGATCTACTCTAGAATATGACCAATCATCATCTAGTTTCGTATATTTCATTGTATACATGATTGTCACTCATGCGATCTCTCTATTCAGGAGTCTATGGGGACTATTAAGAGAGATACACTCCATGGCTCATCAACATGAGACATCTCTTGGAGTTTGCCATGTTAAACGACTTTAGCTTCAAATGAATATACGCTCCTTGGGTTAAGTTGAGCATCCTCTTGAATCTATCTATATAGATTTTATCCCCAATTAAGATACTCTTCCCAAATCATTCATGGAGGAATGTTTAGACAACTTTATCTTTACTCATTGTAGCATTAGTATGTCATTCCTTATCCATAATATATCAACATATAATACTAGAAATGTCACGATGCTCCCACTGACCCTTTTGTACACACTAGGTTCATTCTTGTTTTTGATAAAATCAAACTCTTTTGATTGTCTCATAAAAAAAATGTTCCATATTTGAGAAGCTTGCTTCAATCCATTTCTCTAAGTGTCTACAACTCTTACCTTATCGTATGTAACTGGATCATCATCTTCTATGATGTGTACCTCATCATCATCATCTATGATGAATCCATACCTCTTAGGTATCTTCGGTACTATTCAAGATTTACGATTCGGTTGTGGTATAATAGGTCTATCTACAGTTTCCTCTTATTTGACTTATAGTGTTTTGTGGTTCTTAAACTCTTCAAGATCTATAATCCTCCCACTAGCCCCTTCAATGATAAATGTCTTTATCTTAGAAGGAAACATGTTTCGCAACAAACACCTTTTGCTAAGTAGGATTATAGAACATATATCCTAAACTTACTTTAGGATGTCCCACAAATATGTACTTGTCAAATCTTGTCCCAAGTTTATCCTTTGAAACCTTTTCACATAAGTTGGACAACCCTTTATCTTAACATACTTAAGATTAGGAATCATCCATGTCCATAACTTTTATGGAGTCTTGGGGCTGGATTTTGAGGTTACCTTTTTGTAGATATGCAACAATTTCTAGGGCATGACCCTAGAGGGATATTGAAATATCGGTAAAATCATTATTATGGACCGTACCATGTCCAACAAGGTACGATTTTTCCTTTCAGATACATCAATCAATTATTATGTATTATGAGTTGTCCTTTGCGAGAAAACAATTTGAGATGATCTAGAAACTCACTGCACAAGTATTTGTTCCTTGATCTAATCAAAGAATCTTAATACTTTGCCAATTTGTTTCACTTCTGAATTCTTTGAACCTTTCAAATAATTCACACTTGTATTTCAGCAAATACACACATTCAACTCTTTGAATGATCATCTCCTTTTCTTATACTAATTTGTTTACTATGCAAAATTATTTTCACGTAAGTCAAGTATACAAAATCCATTAAGTAATATTCCAGTTCTATACAAAACATTATTATTTTTATAAATAGAACAACAATTATTCTTAAATATAATACCAAAGATTTCATTCTCGAACAATAAAATGGAAATAATGTTTCCAACGAGAACTGGAATACAATAACAACTTATTGACTTAATAGACTTGCCCGTAGGCTGTGCTAAACTAAAAGTTCCTATGGTTGATGCAACAACCTTTGCTTCATTTACCAGACATAGGATTACTTATCCTTTGTTTAGCTTTCTACTTATGCTTGGTCCCTTTATAAATCTATATTTATGATAACCAAAGCCAGTATCCAATACCCAAGTAGAAACTTGACTTAAAGAAAAATTTATTTCAAATCATGAACAAAATTGTATTTGTAACCGAAACTTCACTAAACTTCTTCTGGTTAACCTCTACAAGATGTTTCTCGCAGTTTTTTTTTCCAGTATCTAGGCTTATTGCAGTCGAAGCAAACTCCCTTGCTATCCGTATCAGTTTTGTTCTTATTATCCTTTGTTTTTGCCTTTCTATTTACCTTCTTGAATCGTTCTTCTTTTTAGAAGATCATTTGGCCCCTAACAGTAATACTTGGTCTTTCTTGGATGGAAAGTGACTCTCAGCTATTTTTTAACATGTTAAGCAAATCAGCGAAGATGATATCTAGTTTGTTCATATGAAAAATTCACAACAATTATGAAAGAAGTCCGGGAATGAGTGCAAGATCAAATCTTGGCTCAACTCTCCATCCATGACAAAACCCATTGTCCTAATTGATCAATCAAATTAATTATGTGAAGGACTTTTATCTGTATTGTAGTGTTAGCGGTCATTCTAGATCAGAAGAGCTCCTTGGATATCTGATATCTATTAGTCTTACTTTCCTCACCATCAACTACTTGATGTGCAGGAATATAGTAAGAGCGTCCATAGTTTCATGCTGACGCTAAAGCCCGTTACTCATGGATGCGAGAATGATGCATTGAGCCAACTGTGGATCATCTTGCCACTTTCTAAAACTAGCAATCTCTTCCTCAGAGGCATTGTCTGCAACCATTACAGGGATAGGCGTATTAAGGAGATAAGATAGATTTTCAACCGTGAGAACTATTCTCAATTTCCTTAACCAATCCGTTTAATTCGGTCCGATTAATTTAACATCTAATATGTATGCAGTGATAGTAATTTAGACATTGTATAATTGTGACGCCCCCAAAATAGGTATACATCACCCATCTTGAGTTTCCAAATACATGGTACAAAAATTCAAATACAACTTAATTATATAACAGTCGTGTAAAATATGATAAAACATAGCTGAGAGTTTAAACAAGAATATTGTCATCTAGACAATATCCACACTCAATGGTGTCCTCATTACAATTATTATCACATTATTCCGTAGAATAGTGAGGACTACTAAAGCCATTTATTACGGACCATCAC
This sequence comes from Panax quinquefolius, assembly GCA_020205615.1. Taxonomy (NCBI): domain Eukaryota; kingdom Viridiplantae; phylum Streptophyta; class Magnoliopsida; order Apiales; family Araliaceae; genus Panax; species Panax quinquefolius. The sequence goes on from CM035168.1 coordinate 73,678,961, forward strand.
TCCATTCCCCACTCGCTCCCAAATATATTCTCATTTCCGAAGAGAACAAAGGAAAGAAAGAGTGAGCTCAACTAGCCCAAAGAAGAAATATTATGACTAAGATAATGCAGAATAAATTATCCTTAGCCTTCAACAGTATAACAACTGATAGAATACAACAGACAACACGTTTTAGATCAACAACTGCAACGAAAATAAGCAATCCATTAAAAGAGTCAAGTAGAGCATAAAATCTACTATCTTCTATGATTTAAAAAGTTTTTCAATCAAATTTATCGCTGAGACTCAGCTTAATAAATAACATCGAATCATCCCTACACCACAGCCAAGGATATTCATGTAATTATCAATGGTCATGATTATACCGAATAATTCATGGTCATAATCATACCAACAACTGTCCATCAATGAACTACAGGCTGATGAGGACTTTTACCACATCATTCGTCACATTATGGTCATGATTATACAAAATAATCCCTGGTCATAATCTTACCGAGTCCATCTATGCACGTAAGCCAAAGATGACTTTAATCACAACATAAGCATGAGGATGATGACAATGACATAATAATTCAATAAAACAAGTTCAAGGATAAATTTTAAAGATTTATAATTTAATTTATCCAGGAATCAATAACGTCCAAATTTTCAACATGATACTGCTTTGTAGAGTAAAATTCAAGAATAATATTCATGTACCAAAAATAATTTAGACAGAAAAGAAATATATTTTTTAGGTGAATAGTACCTCGTGAATAGTACTTCAGGAATAGTACCCTGTGAATAGTACCCCGACACGAAAAGTATCCCGAATACTCGAGTGAATGATACTAGAGTGAATAGTAATCGGGTGAATAGGAACCCGTGAATAGTAACTTATGAATAGTACTCTGGCACAAAAAGTACCCTGAATGTCCGAGTGAATAATACCAGAGTGAATAGTAACTGGGTGAATAGTAACCCATGAATAGTAACTCATAAAAGAAAAATACCAAAGAAAATGATATTTCATGATGAGTACAAAAGAAATGATATCTCAGACGAGTATAATAGAATATACAAAACTGCAAATGGATTTTCACCCGCCATGCGGTAATCCACGTAGACAAATCATTTCCACAATTTAATAAGGAATGAATATGCAGGATCTTTCACCATGCATGCAGTAGTCCACACAGACAAGTTATTCCAACAGAATAATAAAGAATGGAATAACAAAAGAATTCACCAGGCATGTGATAAACCACACAGACAGGTTATTCCAACAGAATAATAAAGAATGGAACCAGGTCATACGTAATCCGCACATACAAGATATTCCAACAGAATAATAAAGAACGGAACCAAGTCATGCGTAATCTGCACAAACAGGATATTCCAACAGAATAATACAGAACGGAACCAGGTCATGCGTAATCCGCACAGACAGGATATTCCAACAAAATAATAAAGAATGGAATAACAACAGAATTCACCAGGCATACGATAGACCGCACAGACAGGTTATTCCAACAGAATAATAAAGAATGGAATAACAAAAAAATTTCACCATGTATGCGGTACTTCGATTAGACAGGTTATTCTAACATAATAATAAAGAATGGAATAACAACCCTTATGAGTATTGAAAGAAAATAACTTTCTTCATGAATACGAAAGAATAATACCCCTTACCTTAGAAGAAACTGGATATTGGAATAGTGAGGTAGCAGACTTTTCTTCTTCTTTCTCTCTATAATTTTTCTATAATAATTGCTCTTGTGAGACTTAGTGAATTGGTGAGAAATGAAGGAAGAATAAGCTTCTATTTATAGGAAAATATAGTTTCGATAATTGCAAGTTTTGGGGCTCGAAATATTACAGTATAATACCTTCCTTATTTCTTTTATTTTTAATTTAGTCTTGTAAGTATTATCAAACTTGAACCATCTCCCCTAATAGTAAATCATGTGAATCAATAGTTCTAGACATGTGAAAATATGAATTACAGTATAGTACCTCCATCTATACCTCCATTTTTAACTTAGTCATGCAAGTATTATCAATCTTGCACCAACCCCCCTAATAGTAAATGAATGTGAATCAATAGTACACACATGTGAACAAATAGTTATAATCATGTGAATCTGTAATAACCTGAAAATTCATAAAATCTTGAATGATTAGAATAAAGGTTAAAGAATAAAACCTAGATGAGAATTTGAGGATTTATTTAAAATTTTCAAGTAAAAACCTATATGGTTTGTTATTCGAATGAGAATAGAGAAAATATGGGTTACAAAATTCCAAAACCCTAGAAATGAATTAATATGTACTTGAAGGAATAACAAGAATAAGGTACTACGATACCTGTAAATTCGATGTGAACTGAATAGTCTAAGAAATGTTATATAAATACATATAGAAATTTTCTTAAGGAGATAAGATTTCACATGAAGAGATGCTATGAGGTTAAACGAAGATGAGTATATGTATAGAAATATATACACTTAGTAAGATATTATATATATTTTAGAAAGAGGAATGATGAATTAAGTTAATAATATAAGGATCATGATAAAACAATGTTAGCAATTAACATAGCTCGAACGTTGGCCTTGACTGGAAAATAAGAATTTGAATAAGTATAAAGTCGTTAGTTAATACGATTAGCAGTAAGAAGGGAGTAAGTTAAAACTCAAAATTTGAGTTAAAAATAGAATTTTGAAGCATGGACTACTCGGTTGCGTCCAGAACGTCAAGTTTAGTCAGAATGGACATTAAACACAAAATGTGTAAAGGTTGACTTCTGGTCAAAGTTAACAGTTGACCTTTTATGGAGAAAAGTCAAAATTAGTGTGAGAAGTGAAATATGTTAATTGAATAATGGTATAATATATAATATTATACCAAAGGAGGTAAAGCAAAAAAAAAGGTGTTAAGCATATAATATATATATATATATATATATATATATATATATATATATATATATATACTTTACCCATGAGCATTGGAATAAATTCTTTTATAAAATTGGTTTAATAAAGAAAAGATATTATAGTTATTGTAATATCTTAAGGAAGTAAATAAATTCTTAATTGAATTTATGTTAACTAGCTAAGGATATTATACTATAATATCTTGGGTATGTAAATAATTGTATTTGTATAAGAAATTATGTAACATATTTATTTTACCATAATAAAATAAATATGTAATTTATGTATGTTATGTTATGTTTTATATATATCAAAGGAGTGCCACATAACCTAATTATATATTAGGTAAGGTAATTAAGTAACCCAAGGGTTATGATATTGAGAAAATGTTAGTATTTAAAAGTTATACTAACCTAATAGATTAATTTGGTCTATTTCAAGTGATTAATATTTTTAAATATAATTAAAGCAAACCTAATTAGGTTATTGATTAAAGAAATATGTTTAAGTAATTAAATTCCATAAGATTGGAAATAGAAACCCTAAATAAACAATTAGGGTAATATAAATTAAATTTGTTAAACTATGTTTATTACATAGCCCAAAAAAATTAAAGGAGAAGCCCAAAAGAAATAAAATGCAAGCCCATACTTAGCCCACTTGATTAAGGGTATTTTAGACATTTGATTAATCTAATTTGTGCATTAAAATAAAAGAAAAATGGAGGAGTTATTGGGCATGTAATGGCTGGCCACATTATGCCTTTTAAGGCAAAGGGATTAAGTTAATCAAGTCCCAAAAGTAGAAACTCTTACACACAAGGACAAGTGTGTCATGCCACCATTGGTGGAAAAGCTAATTAGTAACCTTAATGGCATGATTAGGCATGATTGGGAAGAGATAAGGCTAACCCTTTTATCCAAGGGATAAAAAGAACATGGGGAATATTAGTTAATCACCAACATTATAACTTCATTTCATTCTCCACCATTCTTCTTCTTCTTCTTCTTCTATTTTCTCTCAATTAGTCAAGAGCACAAAGAGAGAGAGAGAGAGAGAGAGGAAAAGAGAGAGAGAGAGGAAAAGAGAGAGAGAGAGAGGTTTGGTTCTTATTAAGGGGGGAGGAGTATATTGTTCATGTATATCAAGTTCCTAACCTACTTTGGAAAGAGAAGGAGAGCATCCCACAAGACAAGGTAAGAAATCAAACTCTAGTTTCTATGTTTTGTATGTTCTATGTGATCTTGTGAGAGATTCATGGAAATACAAGTTCTAATAGGCTAGAGTCTTATATGAATGTTAAATCTTGAGTATAATATGTTTAACATGTCCATCTATATAGTTTATGTTGGAAAATTTTGAAAGAAAGGAAGATAAAGTAGTTTTTGGGAAAAACCTAATTTAAAGGGGTGATCTATGCTTTTCATTTCGAAATCTACAAATGGTTTTTGTGATTTTGTTTCTTGATATGATAGATCTATGAGTTAAGAGTAAAACCCCTTTGGATTCATGTAAAAATTTAAAAAATGAGTGAGATATGGATTTATTACTAGAACACCTCAACTAAAGAACTCATGTGCAATAGCAGTCACTTTTGGACCAATTTTCGGGACCAAAACAGATCCATATTTGATGTTTGATGAATGGAAACTATAGTTCGGGAAGATACGAATCCAACGAGTCCTATTAGACCCAAATCAGAGTTATAGAGTTCATTTTATTCAAGTTTTAGTGAAGGACCCCAAATCTGAAAAAAAAATCAAAAATCTTAAAAAGCTACTGCTGGGTTCAATGAATCCTAACCCACTTAATATTCCTAAATGAAGGCTCGGCCAAGACGCCCCTAAAAATAGGTCCATTCCATCCAACCCATTCTAAAGTCGCCAAATACATGGTATTTAAATGATAAATAACTACAACTTTATTATTACATTTGTCGTGCAAAATACATGGTACAACATATATAATCGTGAGTTTAAATACAATTATTGTTGTCTTCTAGATAATATACATACCCAAATAAATCCTCATCATAATTATTGATACATTATTTTACAAAATGGTGAGGACTACTAAACAACTCTCTCTAAAACCTTCATTCCATACCCCGACTAGTACTCGCTACATTCTCGCCTCCCCGAGAAGAAAAATGGAACAAAAAGGAAAAGGGTGAGCTCAACTAGCCCAAGAAGAATAATATTATGACTAAGATAATATACAACAAATTATCGTTAGTCTTCAACAGGAAAAAATCTAATAGAATACAATAGACAACCAGCTTTTAAATCAACAATCGCAATGGAAATAATAATTCATTAGAAGAGTTAAGTAGAGAATGCAAACTACTATCTTCTATATATGAATTTAAAAGTTCATCGTCGATATTTTATCCCCGTAACATCAATCAATATATATCTCGAATCAAATATTCATCTTTGCACTACAAAAGCCAAAGATATTCATCACTGGTCATGTTCATCTAAACACTGCTCATTTTTGCACTACGGCCAAAGATATTAATCACCTGCTATGTTCATCTCAACACTGCTCATCTTCAGACCACGGCCAAAGATATTCATCAAGAAATCATTCATCTTTGCACTACAAAAGCCAAAGATATTCAAGAATATCATCATTTAGGACCGAGGATGATGAAAAATATTTTAAAGGAAACGAATCCAAAGGAAACAAAAGAACAATATTAAGGATTCGTATTTTAAACAATCCAAGTTCAAAAATACTTCATAAGTAATCGAGTGAGTAAAATTCAAGAATGATCAAAACATGGATACAATCAAAGCTAGTATCCATAATAGATATTTTGACAAAAAAAGAAATTTCATTTTTCTGAAATAGTGCCGATTCGTGAATAGTGTCAGATATACGTGAATAAAGTGTCGATACGTGAATAGTAACTCACACACCAAAAGATAGAAATTTCACAAAAACATCTTCACGCTTCGTGAATAGTACTCGTGAATAGTAACTCGTGAATAAGAACTCATGAATAAACTCGTGAATAAGAACTCATGAATAAGAACTCATGAATAAGAACCCCAATAGAACATGAAAAAGTTCCAAATTTGATAAAAATTTCCAACCAATATTTCTAAGATAATGATATCAAGAAATAATATCATTTTCTAAAAAAATAACATCCCTTACCTCGAAAGACAAGATTTCTAGTCAAAACACCTGGATATAAAGCTATGACTTGAACTTGCACCGTATAATACTCAAAGTATACTCAAAATACTCACAAGAATACGCCGATAATATAGAGAGAGAAAAAACTTCAGCTTCGTGTGATTTTCAATTCTAACCTAAGACCCTATTTATAGAAAATGCTTAGAACACCAAAAGAAAATTTAATAAAATATTAATATATATTTATTAAATTTCATACGCCACTTTTTTATCAACTGAATTCAGCATTCAACACATGTAAAATGAGGCCACAAAAATTTTAAAAAAACGTTTTTATTTAAAATAATTAAAACTTCAAAATTAATTATTTTGAGCTTTGAACTTCAATAATTCATAATAAATAGCCCTTTTATCAGAAAATTTGAATCTCATGAATTTTTATAGGAAATTCAATTCTCTACAACTTTGCGTAAGAAAGTTTTTCCAAATTCCAAATGTAAATTGACCAAATCCACAAACCAAGAGATTTTACAAAGTTATAATCAAATTTCTACCAATAATTGTGTCCACCAACACACAAAATATGTGTTAAACATTTAATGCCACAAAATACTCTTCCTCCTCATATACTCATATATCCCACATTCATTATAAAATATCACCATTAATATATTATTAAAATAATATATTTAAATGAATTATTTTATCGTAAAAAGATAAAATATTAATTTTCAACAATTGTCATTTTAAAAATTTTCTCCATCTATATCCACATAAAATCAATATTTTCTCATCATATAAATCAATAATTAATTATTCACAAATAATATTACAGAATCACAAGATCGGCAACCAGTGCCGCTCCTGTGAAGAAGAGGGGCTTCCAATAAGGATCTCTCCTTATCGGGCGCCGCAATTAGTGACCAAACCTCTCCTTAGATGTAACTTTCTAGACATTGCCAATAATGTTATCCAATAATATTATTCAGATAATATGAATTATTGTCTGATAATGGAAAATACCGTAAATGACAATTTATCAAAACAACAAGAATATAAAATATCAATGCAAAGAATTATTGAATCAATAAAATAAAATATCGAATAAGAATTATCGTAATAATTATCGAGTAGTGCCTTCTTACGTAAGAATCAATAATTGGTGCAATACCGCAGCTACTGCTCAACAACGCCAGATTAGTGTTTTTAACCACCGGTATTCCAACAAGATAATCTGTGAATAACTACGCCGTTATTTATAAACAACTTATATTTGTCGCTTTCTTTCATCCAATCGCTTTCCAAGCATGGGGCCCATAAAAGATCAAGGCATTCAGCATTTAATATTCCCCGACAAAGACATTTAATATTCCACGACCAAACGAATATTCCCTAATAATAATGAATATTTTATAACCACTTGCTTATTCAAATATTTATGATTTTACCCATAACTATCCACATTAATCAAATCAACCCTTACTATTTCAAAATAATAAATAGAGGAAAATAAATTTCATTTATTAATAATTTGGGGTCTTACAACCTCCCTCCTTATGAAATTTCGTCCTCAAATCGACGACGACTGTGTTTCAAAAGATGAGAATACCTCGCTTTCATTTCCGCTTCCAACTCCCGTGTCATTTCCTCAATAAAGATGGTTTCTCCACAAAACTTTAACTTGTGGTATAACCTCTGACATATAGGACATGTTCTTTCCTATCCAAGATCTTGACAGTACCTCCTCGTACGTTAAGTCTTCTATTATCTCGTCCGGCTTCTAACTCAATGACGTGGTTCGGTCGTCCACATATTTACGTAACATCGATACGTGAAAAACGCTATGAACACGCCATATACTTGGCAGAAAACGAGTCTATAGGCCACGCTCCTATTCGATCGAGAATTTCAAATGGATTAATAAATCAAGGTTTGAGCTTTCCTCACCTCACCGATTCTCGCTTTTGAAATAACAACTTCGCACCTCTTCTTCTTCAAATTCATCACCCCCCAGTGTAGCTTTCAATAACTTTTAACTTTATCGATTAAAGTCGATTATACTCAGATATCATCACGCTGGTACCTAGAGTTTTCATCTCCATCTCTATTATTTGTAAATTATACTGAAATGAGTCTTTGATAATATCGCATCAGATTTTCAGATACGATCTTCTACTCAACACGCCACCTACCACGCTCGCTTTTCCAGATGGCATGGTCGTAATACGTGTCAAATGAGTCTCCTCTCGAGTTCTTCTTCAAGCTCTTCCCACATTCCTCGCTTCCATTCAAATTTTGTATCTCTACGAGTCACCGCAAGTTAATGGAATAGCGATTCGAGAATATCCTTCAACGAATCTCCGATAATAACCAACTAAGCCTAGAAAGCTACGATTTCGATTACCGACTTAGGTTGTTCTCAATCGCGACTCATATCCCAACCTTGATAAGCGACGCTACAATGACACCTATCGCTTTACTATCGCATCGAATATGGTGTCCCCACGGAGAGTCGCTTCTTCAGCATTCCACAAAGGAAGTCACCAGATAAAGGCTCAGTACCAAATTTATAGTTGAATTTTTAACTCAAGTTCAATAGAGCCATTCGATATGAGATTTTAGAAATGAGTTTTGTACCGTTCAAAGTCGATACAAAATTTAATATCGCTTTTGGGAGTAAGCCAAGAAATTCTTCAGAAATACGTCAGAAAAATCAATAACAACAGAATATTATTCAAATCGACGTGTCTTTATTCAAATCCATAACATGGACTAAGAAAACTTGACATCCGTAATAAACGAAATGACTTCATGGCTTGATATGAAAATGTTTGACTACAATGGTTTGATTGCTTGAATTCAATAACAAAGTTGCTTAGAATATGAAAACTAACAACCTTACGAAAAGTAATCAATTTCGCATGATGAGTAGTTAACCTTAAAATCACATCAAAAGCAAATATCTCTATAGAAATAAGGTTAATGTGTAATGTGATAGTGCCAACCCTAATCAAGCAAGATTTCTAAACAACTGATGTAATGAAAGTTTCTCCCAACTGAGTCTCCATAAATAGGTCAAAGTCTAATTTCTCCGTAGTCAAGTTCAAACGCTGAGCGCAAGCAAGAGAGATAAAAGAATGGGTAGAACCCAGATTCAGTAAGGTATAAACTTCGCAAGAATTTATAATTAACTAACCTGCATAACTAACTTCGTCGTTCCTCGTGATTTTGACCGGCCACGACAAACGCCTTCCGTGAACCGCTGACTTTGACTTTTCTCGACATCCTTTTGAGTCACCATTCCCGCTGGATCGGGTTTCGATATCGCATAATCTCGAAGCGATATGTCCTTCTTTTCCACAATTATAGCATACCTTAAACTGCTAGGGCTTTTAATGATATGTCCTCTTTCCCAAGATTTGTAACATACGACCGGTGGTCTTTTCTCCTCCTCGAACCAAATACATCAAGTGTCGACGCCTTCACATGGTCGTTGTTGAATCTCCTTTTTAAATCTCCTCCCGACTCGCTTCTTCTATTTTCATGGCCACGATTACCACCAGAGTGGTTACCGCTTTTGTCCGTATTCTTCTTTCTCCGCCGGTTATCGTTATTCGATGATCGCTATCTTCTAGATGATCCTCGTTATGGTCCCTCATTGAACGTATTCAAGTATCTCGCTTAAACAACCGAGCCCCGCTGACAACATCCGAATAGAGAGAAAATTTATGAGAAATGAGATACCGACGACGCCGGTTTCAAACCTCTCGTAAACATCCGCACATACGCTCCTCATTCTCCACCAAATGAGGTGCAAACTCGATAACTCCGCGAACTTCGCCAGCATCGACACACCGCCATGTTATTCTCGCCCCGCCTAATAAACTCCACTTCCTTCATACGACGAATACTTTCGTGGAAGTACTTGTCATTGAACTGCTTTTCAAACGCTCTCCCACGACATGCCGAAAAGTAAATGGATGGGTACGCTTCACGATTCCCACCAAGAATCGCCTCGCCACTTTAACATAAAGGTAGCGAATGGAACTTTCTGTTCCTCCGCATCCCAAGACATCGAATATCTTGTAATTTGTTTGACCCACGCCTCCGCCTTTAATCGGATCCGCTTTCCCTGCACTCGTGGTCCCAACTTTTCGAATCGCTGGGTCATGTGACCACCCGTGAATTGCTATCATTTCTCCTCAGATTTTTGAACACGAAGTCTCCTCGCTCTGATTTTGCATGAACCGCAAAAAGCTTCTAAACATCCCCTCGCTCATCATCTCGCCAAGGTGTGTTGTTCACAGAGGTACATTGCCACAATTGCAGACGCTCTCCTCGCTGGTAAAGTACAGCATCTCCACTGGCCTCATTTACTCCATCATTAATATTCTCAATGACATTCTCAAATACCGCCATAAAACAAGGGTTAATTAAGGAAATCAATATATCACATAATATCCCTATATACTAACCAACTAACAAATAAGCTTAGGTAGACACACTAGCTAAAGGATTTACTCGCCTCTCCCCCTAGTTCTATTCCCCGATCTCCGCCAGAGATCATATCCCTAAGCTCGATACCAACCGTGACGCCCCAAAATAGGTCCATTCCATCCAACCCATTCTCGAGTCGCCAAATACATGGTACGTAAATAACTACAACTTTATTAATACATTTGTCGTAAAATACGACAAACATATATAATCGTGAGTTTAAATACAATTATTGTCTTCTGACAATATACATACCCAAATAAATCCTCATCATAATTATTGATACATTATTTTACAAAAATGGTGAGGACTACTAAACAACTCTCTCTAGAACCTTCATTCCATACCCCGACTAAGACTCGCTACATTCTCGCCTCCCGAGAAGAAAAAATGGAACAAAAAGAAAAGGGGTGAGCTCAACTAGCCCAAGAAAAGAATATTATGACTAAGATAATATACAACAAATTATCGTTAGTCTTCAACAGGAAAAAATCTAATAGAATACAATAGACAACCAGCTTTTAAATCAATCTTCTCGCAATGAAAATAATAATTCATTAGAAGAGTTAAGTAGAGAATGCAAACTACTATCTTCTATATATGAATTTAAAAGTTCATCGTCGATATTTTATCCCCAGTAACATCAATCAATATATATCTCGAATCAAATATTCATCTTTGCACTACAGTGCCAAAGATATTCATCACCGGGTCATGTTCATCTAAACACTGCTCATCTTCGCACTACGCCCAAAGATATTAATCAATCAATCATGTTCATCTCAACACTGCTCATCTTTCACATCTACGCCAAAAAATATTCATCAAGAAATCATTCATCTTCGCACTACAGTGCCAAAGATATTCAAGAATATCATCATTTAGGACCGAGGATGATGAAAAATATTTTAAAGGAAACGAATCCAAAGGAAACAAAAGAACAATATTAAGGATTCGTATTTTAAACAATCCAAGTTCAAAATACTACTATAAGTAATCGAGTGGAGTAAAATTCAAGAATGATCAAAACATGGATACAATCAAAGCTAGTATCCATAATAGATATTTTGGACAAAAAGAAGAAATTTCATTTTTCTATGAATAAAGTGCCGATTCGTGAATAAAGTGTCAGATACGTGAATAAAGGTCGAGATACGTGAATAAGTAACTCTCGACACCAAAAGATAGAAATTTCACAAAAAAATATCTTCACGCTTCGTGAATAGTACTAATAGAATAAATAGAATCGTGAATAAGAACTCAACTCGTGAATAATAACTCATGAATAAAGAATCGTGAATAAGTAAATCCCATGAATAGTATCTCCACATGAAAAAGTTCCAAATTTGATAAAAATTTCCAACCAATATTTCAAAGATAATGATATCAAGAAATAATATCATTTTCGAATAAAATAACATCCCTTACCTCGAAAGACAAGATTCTAGTTCGAAAACACCTGATATAAAGGCTATGACTTGAACTTGCACCGTATAATAATACTCAAAGTATACTCAAAATACTCACAAGAATACGCCGATAATATAGAGAGAGAAAAAACTTCAGCTTCGTGTGATTTTCAATTCTAACCTAAGACCCTATTTATAGAAAATGCTTAAACACCAAAGTAGAAAATTTAATATAATATTAATATATATTTATTAAATTCTCACGCACACTTTTTTATCAATCTAATTCAGCATTCAAACACACAAATGAGCCCACCTCAAAAACACCAAAAACGCGTTTTTCTTATTTAAAAATAATTAAACTTCCAAAAATCAATTATTTCTAGCTTCTAACTTCAATAATTCATAATAAATAGCCCTTTATCGTAAAAATTTCAATCTCATGCGTGACTTTTATATAGGAAATTCAATTCTCTACAACTTTGCGTAAGAAAGTTTTTCCAAATTCCAAATGTAAATTGACCGAAATCCACAAACGACGATTTTACAAGCTATAATCAAATTTCTACCAATAATTGTGTCCACCAACACACAAAATATGTGTTAAACATTTAATGCCACAAAATACTCTTCTCCTCCTCATATACTCATATATCCCACATTCATTATAAAATATCACCAAGTAATATATTATTAAAATAATATATTTAAATGAATTATTTTATCGTAAAAAGATAAAATATTAATTTTCAACAATTGTCATTTTAAAAATTTTCTCCATCTATATCCACATAAAATCAATATTTTCTCATCATATAAATCAATAATTAATTATTCACAAATAATATTACAGAATCACAAGATCGGCAACCAGTGCCGCTCCTGTGAAAGAGGGGGCTTTCCAATAAGGATCTCTCCTCATCGCCGCAATTTAGTGACCAAACCTCTCCTTAGATGTAACTTTCTAGACATTGCCAATAATGTTATCCAATAATATTATTCAGATAATATGAATTATTGTCTGATAATGGAAAATACTCGTATGAATGACAATTTATCAAACAACAAGAATATAAAATATCAATGCAAAGAATTATTGAATCAATAAAATAAAATAATCGAAAGAATTATCGTAATAATTATCGAGTAGTGCCTTCACGTAAGAATCAATAATTGGTGCAATACCGCAGCTACCGCTCAACAACGCCAGATTAGTGTGTTTTAACCACCGGGTATTCCAACAAGATAATCTGTGAATAACTACGCCAAGTTATTTATAAACAACTTATATTTGTCGCTTTCTTCATCCAATCGCTTTCCGTTATGGGGCCCATAAAAGATCACCGTCAGCATTTAATATTCCCCGACAAAGATTTAATATTCCACGACCCAAACGAATATTCCCCAACAATAATGAATATTTTATAACCACTTGCTTATTCAAATATTTTATGATTTTACCCATAACTATCCACATTAATCAAATCAACCCTTACTATTTCAAAATAATAAATAGAGGAAAATAAATTTCATTTATTAATAATTTGGGGTCTTACAACCTCCCTCCTTATGAAATTTCGTCCTCAAATCGACGACGACGACGTGTTTTCAAAAGATGAGAATACCTCGCTTTCATTTCGCTTCCAACTCCCGTGTCATTTCCTCAATAAAGATGGTTTCTCCACAAAACTTTAACTTGTGGTATAACCTCTGACATAGGACATGTTCTTTCCTATCCAAGATCTTGACAGTACCTCCTCGTACGTTAAGTCTTCTGCTATATCTCGTCCTGCTTCTAACTCAATGACGTGGTTCGGTCATCCACATATTTACGTAACATCGATACGTGAAAAACGCATGAACACGCCATACTATACTTGGCATTAAAACGAGTCTATAGGCCACAGCTCCTATTCGATCGAGAATTTCAAATGGATTAATAAATCGAAGGTTTGAGCTTTCCTCACCTCACCGATTCTCGCTTTTGAATAACAACTTCTTGCACCTCCTTCTTCAAATTCATCACCTCTCTGTGTGTAGCTTGAATAACTTTAACTTTATCGATTAAAGTCGATTATACTCAGATATCATCACGCTGGTACCTAGAGTTTTCATCTCCATCTCTATTATTTGTAAATTATACTGAAATGAGTCTTTGACAATATCGTATCTCAGATTTGATACGATCTTCTACTCAACACGCCGCCTACCACGCTCGCTTTTCAGGATGGCATGGTCGTAACACGTGTCGAAATGAGTCTCCTCTCGAGTTCTTCAAGCTCTTCCCACATTCCTCGCTCCATTCAATTTTGTATCTCTACGAGTCACCAAGTAATGGAATAGCGATTCGAGAATATCCTTCAACGAATCTCCGATAATAACCAACTAAGCCTGTAAAGCTACGATTTCGATTACATCGACTTTAGGTTGTTCTCAATCGCGACTCATATCCCAACCTTGATAAGACGTCACAATGACACCTATCGCTTTTACTATCGCATCGAATATGGTGTCCCCACGAGAGAGTCCGGCTTTGCAGCATTCCACAAAGGAAGTCACCAGATAAAGGCTCAGTACCAAATTTATAGTTGAATTTTTAACTCCCAAGTTCAATAGAGCCATTCGATATGAGATTTTAGAAATGAGTTTTGTACCGGTTCAAAGTCGATACAAAATTTAATATCGCTTTGGGAGTAAGCCAAGAAATTCTTCAGAAATACGCCAGAAAAATCAATAACAACAGAAATATTATTCAAATCGACGTGTCTTTATTCAAATCCATAACACGGACTAAGAAAACTTGACATCCGTAATAAACGAATGACTTCATGGCTTGATATGAAAATGTTTGACTACAATGGTTTGATTGCTTGAATTCAATAATAAAGTTGCTTAGAAATATGAAAACTAACAACCTTACGAAAGTAATCAATTTCTAGCATAATGAGTAGTTAACCTTAAAATCACATCAAAAGCAAATATCTCTATAGAAATAAGGTTAACATGTAATGTGATAGTGCCAACCCAATCAAGCAAGATTTCTAAACAACTGATGTAATGAAAGTTTCTCCTAATCTGAGTCTCCATAAATAGGTCAAAGTCTAATTTCTCCGTAGTCAAGTTCAAACGCTGAGCGCAAGCAAGAGAGATAAAAGAATGGGTAGAACCCAGATCTAGTAAGGTATAAACTTCGCAAGAATTTATAATTAACTAACCCGTGCTAACTTCGCTCGTTTCCTCGTGATTGACCGGCCACGACAAACGCCTTCCAGAACCGCTGACTTTGACTTTTCGGGACATCCTTTTGAGTCACCATTCCCGCTGGATCGGTTTCGATATCGCATAATCTCGAGCGATATGTCCTTCTTTTTCCACAATTATAGCATACCTTAAACTGCTGTGGCGCTTAATGATATATGTCCCTCTTCCCAAGATTTGTAACATACGACCGGTGGTCTTTCTCCTCCTTGAACCAATTCATATCGGGTGTCGACGCCTTCACACATAGTCGTTGTTGAATCTCCTCTTTTAAAATCTCCTCCCGACTCGCTTTTTTCTATTTTCATGGCCACGATTACCACCAGAGTGGTTACCGCTTTTGTCCGTATTCTTCTTTCTCCGCCGGTTATCGTTTCTCGATGATCGCTATCTTCTGTAGATGATCCTCGTTATGGTCCCTCATTGAACGTATCGTTATCTCGCCTAACAACCGAGCCCCGCTGACAACATCTCGAATAGAGAGAAAATTTATGAGAAATGAGATATCGACGATGCCGGGTTTCAAACCTCTCGTAAACATCCGCCATATACGCTCTCATTCTCCACCAAATGAGGTGCAAACTCGATAACTCCGCCGAACTTCGCCTCAGATCGACACACCGCCATGTTATTCCGCCCCGCCTAATAAACTCCACTTCCTTCATACGACGAATACTTTCGTGGAAGTACTTGTCATTGAACTGCTTTTTGAACGCTCCCCACGACATGCCGAAAAGCAAATGGATGGGTACGCTTCACGATTCCCACCAAGAATCTTCGCCACACACGAACATAAAGGTAGCGAATGGAACTTTCGTTCCTCCGCATCCCAAGACATCGAATATCTTGGTAATTTGTTTGACCCACGCCTCCGCCTTGAAATCGGATCCGCTTTCCTCGCACTTCGTGGTCCCAACTTCTTGAATCGCTTGGATGTGACCACCCGTGAATTGCTATCATTTCTCCTCATTTTTGAACACGAGTCTCCTCGTCTCGATTTTTGCATGAACTGCAAAAAGCTTCTAAACATCCCCTCGCTCATCATCTCGCTCAAAGGTGTTGTTCACAGGAGGTACATTGCCACCACTGTTGCACGCTCTCCTCGCTGGTAAGTACAGCATCTCCACTGGCCTCATTTACTCCATCATAATATTCTCAATCGACATTCTCAAATACCGCCATAAAACAAGGGTTAATTAAGGAAATCAATATATCACATAATATCCCTATATACTAACCAACTAACAAATAAGCTTAGGTAGACACACTAGCTAAGGATTTACTCGCCTCTCCCTCCTAGTTCTATTCCCCGATCTCCGCCAGAGATCATATCCCTAAGCTCGATACCAACCGTGACGCCCCCAAAATAGGTCCATTCCATCCAACCCATTCTCGAGTCGCCAAATACATGGTACGTAAATAACTACAACTTTATTAATACATTTGTCGTGCAAAATACATAACATATATATATGTGAGTTTAAATACAATTATTGTCTTCTGTACAATATACATACCCAAATAAATCCTCATCACAATTATTGATACATTATTTTACAAAATGGTGAGGACTACTAAACAACTCTCTCTAGAACCTTCATTCCATACCCCGACTTAGTACTCGCTACATTCTCGCCTCCCGAGAAGAAAAATGGAACAAAAGGAAAAGGGTGAGCTCAACTAGCCCAAGAAGAATATTATGACTAAGATAATATACAACAAATTATCGTTAGTCTTCAACAGGAAAAAATCTAATAGAATACAATAGACAACCAGCTTTTAAATCAACAACTCAGCAATGGAAACAACAATTCATTAGAAGAGTTAAGTAGAGAATGCAAACTACTATCTTCTATATATGAATTTAAAAGTTCATCGTCGATATTTTATCCTCAGAACATCAATCAATATATATCCGAATCAAATATTCATCTTTGCACTACAGTGCCAAAGATATTCATCACTGGGTCATGTTCATCTAAACACTGCTCATCTTTGCACTACGCCAAAGATATTAATCACCATCATGTTCATCTCAACACTGCTCATCATTCACTACGCCAAAGATATTCATCAAGAAATCATTCATCTTTGCACTACAGCCAAAGATATTCAAGAATATCATCATTTAGGACCGAGGATGATGAAAAATATTTTAAAGGAAACGAATCCAAAGAAACAAAAGAACAATATTAAGGATTCGTATTTTAAACAATCCAAGTTCAAAAATACTTCATAAGTAATCGAGTGGAGTAAAATTCAAGAATGATCAAAACATGGATACAATCAAAGCTAGTATCCATAATAGATATTTTGGACAAAAAGAAGAAATTTCATTTTTCTATGAATAGTGCCGTATTCGTGAATAAAGGTCAGATACGTGAATAAAGGTCGTGATACGTGAATAGTAACTCACACCAAAAGATAGAAATTTCACAAAAAATCTTCTTCACGCTTAGTCGTGAATAGTACTAATAAGAACTCGTGAATAAGAACTCGTGAATAGTAACTCGTGAATAAGTAACTCCCGAAACATGACATGAAAAGTTCCAAATTTGATAAAAATTTCCAACCAATATTTCAAAGATAATGATATCAAGAAATAATATCATTTTCGAATAAAATAACATCCCTTACCTCGAAAAGACAAAGATTCTAGTCAAACACCTGGATATAGGCTATGACTTGAACTCAGCATCGTATAGCAATACTCAAAGTATACTCAAAATACTCACAAGAATACGCCGATAATATAGAGAGAAAAAACTTCAGCTTCGTGTGATTTTCAATTCTAACCTAAGCACCCTATTTATAGAAAATCGCTTAGAACACCAAAGCGAAAATTTAATAAAATATTAATATATATTTATTAAAATTCCTACACGCACACTTTTTATCAACTGAATTCAAAGCATTCAACACAAGTAAATGACCTCACAAAACTTTTAAAAAACGTTTTTCTTATTTAAAATAATTAAAACTTCAAAAATCAATTATTTCTGAGCTTCGAACTTCAATAATTCATAATAAATAGCCCTTTTGCGGAAAATTCAATCTCGCGAGTTTTTATAGGAAATTCAATTCTCTACAACTTTGCGTAAGAAAGTTTTTCCAAATTCCAAATGTAAATTGACCAAATCCACAAACCAAGATTTTTTTACAAAGCTATAATCAAATTTCTACAATAAATATATCCACCAACACACAAAATATGTGTTAAACATTTAATGCCACAAAAATACTCTTCCTCCTCATATACTCATATATCCCACATTCATTATAAAATATCACCGTTAATATATTATTAAATAATATATTTAAATGAATTATTTTATCGTAAAAGATAAAATATTAATTTTCAACAATTGTCATTTTAAAAATTTTCTCCATCTATATCCACATAAAATCAATATTTTCCTCATCATATAAATCAATAATTAATTATTCACAAATAATATTACAGAATCACAAGATCGCAACCTGTGCCGCTCCTGAAAGAGGGGGCTTTTCAATAAGGATCTCTCCTTATCTACCGCAATTAATTAGGTGACCAAACCTCTCCTTAGATGTAACTTTCTAGACATTACCAATAATGTTATCCAATAATATTATTCAGATAATATGAATTATTGTCTGATAATGGAAAATACAAGTAAATGACAATTTATCAAAACAACAAGAATATAAAATATCAATGCAAAGAATTATTGAATCAATAAAATAAAATAATCGAATAAGAATTATCGTAACCATTATCGAGTAGTGCCTTCTTACGTAAGAATCAATAATTGGTGCAATACCGCAAAGCATCGCTCAACAACGCAGATAGTGTGTTTTAACCACCGGTATTCCAACAAGTTTTTTTTAACCACTTATTCCAACAATTATCTGTGAATAACTACGCCATATTTATATAACACTTATTATTTGTCGCTTTCTTCATCCAATCGCCATTTATGGGGCCCACAAAAGATCAAGATCCAATAAGCATTGCATTTAATTTATTCCCCGACATTTATTAATTATCATAGGTTAATATTCCACGACCAAACGAATATTCCCCAATAATAAGCAATGAATATTTTATTTATACACTTGCTTATTCAAATAATTTCATTTTTACCCATAACTATCCACATTAATCAAATCAACCCTTACTATTTCAAAATAATAAATAGAGGAAAATAAATTTCATTTATTAATAATTATTAATAATTGGGTCTTAATGTATTAAGTTAAGGTTATAGACCTTGGGGATTATGTTGTAAAAGTTTATTGTATAAATAATTTATGTTTATATCTTTCGCAGATAGTTATAGAAATGATGTATAAATAGCGTGCAATCACGGATCCGAGGTAAAAAGTACCCGGATTTGGGGACGCTCACAAGAATCAATAGCAATTAATTGCTCATTTATCCTAAGTTAATTACTCGATTGGTCAATATAACCTCCAGACATCAATTATTATCTAAATAAATGTCGATTTTCACTAACACTAATAATTTCAACACAATGGAACTATCAATTTCATCTTTAATCAACACGAACTTATTCATCATTAATATTATAATTCAAAATATTTAACAACTAGGTCGTTCCCAAGAAAGAGGGGGCTTTCCGATAAGGATATTTCTTTATTGGCACGCAATTAGGTGGCCAAACCTCTCCTTGACAGAACTTCTAGACATTGTTAATATTGCAAATAATAATATGAATAACTTTGTCGTCTTAATTATTAATTTAATAATATATCATATTATGCAGATGATACCGTGACAATAATTGAATCAATAATATGAGAGATATGATGCAGTAATTACTGTAGCAATAATTGAGTATAACTGAGTAACTTCTTAAGTAAGCATCAATAATCAATACCGTGTGCTACTATGCAACCACTCGCATTACTGTACTTTTACTATCGGGTAGTTCAACAGTTTTAACGGTAACACTTTCGCCGTTATTTTTATAAAAAGATAATTCTGTCATTTTCTAACTACGACAATACTTCCGTTGTGGGGTCCACCAATGATTGTGCCGTCGTACGGATATTCCCTGACAAAAAGAATATTCCTCGACCAATCGAATATTATATAACAACTTGCTTACTTTGCAAAATTTATAAATATTACCCACAACTATAACATTATATCAAATCCACACCATAATATTCAAAAAAATATTTCGAGAAATTTAAATCTTTATTCATAAAATTTGGGGTCTCACAATCTCCCCTCCTTATGAAATTTTGCCCTCGAAATTTACGTACGTACCTGGTATGCCAAAGAGGTGAGGATACCTTGACTTCATTTCGTATTCCAACTCTTGAGATATAACCTTTGAGTGTTGAATACGATCCTTCTTATCCAAGATTTTAACACGTATCTCCTCATACTTTAAATCTTTTGCTATCTCGTCTAGTTCTAATTTAATAACGTGGTTCGGGTCGTCCACATATTTACGTAACATCGATACATGAAAAAAGTTATGAACATGCGACATACTTGGTGGTAAAACGAGTCTATAGGCCACAGTTCCTACTCAGTCGAGGATTTAAAATGGGCCAATTAAATCAAGGGTTGAGATTTCCTCTCTTCATCGATTCTTGCTTCTAGAATAACGCCCTCTTGAATCTTCTTCTTCACATTCATTAGCTCTGAGTATGTAGCTTGCACGGCTTTAACTTTATCGATTAAAGTCAATTCTACTCGTATATTTGTTATCTTCACGTGGGTTCCTAGAGTCTTTAACTCTATCTTTATCATTTGTAAGTTATAAGAAATAGATTTTTGTGATAACAACATCGCACTCGTAAACGCATACGATCTTCTACTCAACGCGTCACCACCACATTCGCTTCTTCCACGATGATATCAAATGGTATAGATCGTAATCTTCAATGAAATGAGCCAACGTCTTTGGCGCATAATAAGTTCATTCTAGGTGAAGAAATATTGAAGGGTTTTAGAAATGGGTTTTGTACTGGGGTCAATACAAAATTTGATTTCACGCTCTAGGGCTAGGCTAAGAAGTCTTCAAGAATACGCCAAGAAATTTATTAACGATAGAAATATCTTTCAAAACTGTGAATCTCATCCAAGACTTGGATAGTACGTCACATTGATACCTATCAACTTGCCATCGCTATTCACTTCGCCGCCTACGAAAGTCCGCTTTGGCATTCCACACAAGGAAGTCAACAATGAAAGGATCGGGGGCTCTTTACTTATGGCTTATATGACAATGATTAACTTTAGTGGTTTGCTTGGTTGAATTCACATAACAGGTTGGTTAGGAATATGAAAGCTAATAACCTTACGAAAAACTTGATGAGTAGTTAACCAATCGATTCCTAAAATCACATCAAAGGCAAGTATTTTCAAAGAGATAAGATCGACAGGTAACGTGAAAGTGTCGATTTGTATCAACAGTATTTATAAACAGCGGAGGTAATGAAGGTTTCTACTAACGAAGTTTCAACCAATCAGTCAAAGTCTAATTTCTCCGTAGTCAAATTTAAACGTTGAGTGCAAGCAAGAGAGATAAAAGAATGGGTAGAATCGGTACGTAATAAGGTATAGACTTCACAAAAATTTATAATTAACTAACCCGAGCTAACTTCGTTCGGGTTACTCGCTTTTTGAGAAGTCATGAAAAACGCTCTTCCTGAAACTATCGACTTTGTTTTGTTCGTATCCGTCTTTGGTGCCACCGTCCCAACTGGACTTGACTTTGGTGCACGATAAAATTGGGCTAAGTGACCTTCTTTTCCACAGTTGTAACATGCTTTGGACTGCAGCATGCAGTTTGAACTGATATGTCCCTCCCCTCCGCATTTGAAGCATACAATTGGTGGTCGTTCTCCTTCCTTGAAATTGGGTGTTGGTGCTGCTGTCTTTCCATCGTTGTTGAACCTTCTCTTCTTAAAATTTCCACTCCTATTATCTTGGCCATGATTACCACCAAAGTGGTTACCATTCTTGGCATGATAATTTCCCCCACGATGGTTATCATTGTTCTGATGGTCGTTGCCACCGGTATGATTATTATCGTGTTGCTGGTCATTACCTTTTGGTTGTGCTGACTCATTATCGCGCTCCAATAACTGAGCCCTATTCACAACATCTGAATATAAACAAAGTTTGTGAGAAATGAGGTATTGACGTATATCGGGTTTCAAACCTCTTAGAAACATTCGCGTCATTCTCTCCTCATTATCAACCAAATGGGACGCAAACCGGGATAACTCCGCAAATTTAGCCTCGTATTGCGACACGGTCATATTATTTTGCTCCAACTTGATAAAATCCACCTCCTTCATGTGAAGAATACTTTCGGGAAAGTACTTATCGTTGAACAACTCTTGGAACTTCTCCCAAGACATCTTAAGTGCGTCAAACTGGGTATGATTTACAGATTCCCACCAGTAATCTACCTCTTCACGCAACATAAAGGTGACAAAGGGAACCTTTTGCTCCTCAGAGCATCCCAAGACATCAAATATCTTGGTGATCTCGCTTTAACCACGCCTCCGCCTTTAAGTGGTTCTCGCTTTCCCAAAAACTCCTGTGGTCCCAACTCCTTTAATCGCTTAGCGGTGACCACCGTATGGGTTGCCATTATTTCCACCTATATTTTGAACAGGAGTCTCTCTTACCTGATGTTGCATGAATTGCATAAAGCCTCTGAACATCCCATCGTTCATCATTTGATCAGTGTTGTTTGTTTACCTGAGGATTATTATCTTCCTGTTGCACATTATCCTGGGTATTGATAGTTGGTGACTCAACGGTCTCATGTGCTTCATTGCTGATCTCAACATTTTCAGATGCCATTTTCAAACACTATCACAAAACAAGGGTTAATTGACATATCACATATTATCCCTATACTGTGACCGACCAATTAAATACCAAATAACCTTAGGTAGGTCATACTAGCGAAGGAATTCCCCGTCTCTCCCCTCCTAATTCTTGTCTCACATCTCAGCCAGGGATCATATCCCTAAGCTTTGATACCAACTGTGACGCCCCCAAAATAGGTATACATCAGCCATCTTGAGTCGCCAAATATATGGTACAAAAATTTAAATACAACTTAATTATACAACAGTCGTGTAAAATACAACAAAACATAGCTGAGAGTTTAAGGAAGAATATTGTCATCTAGACAATATCCACACTCAATGGTGTCCTCGTTACAATTATTATAACATTATTCCATAGAATAGTGAGGACTACTAAAGCCATTTATCCTGGACCATCACTCAATTCCCCGACTCGTCCCAGCTATATTCTCATTTCCTGAAGCGAACAGTGAAAGAAAGGGTGAGCTCAACTAGCCTAGTAAGAAATATTATGACTAAGATAATGCAAAAAAAATTATCCTTAGCCTTCAACAATATAACAACTGATAGAATACAATAGACAACAAGTTTTAGATCAACAACTGTAGCGAAAATAAGCAATCCATTAGAAGAGTCAAGTAGAGCATAAAATCTACTATCTTCTATTATTTAAAAGTTTTTCATCAACTTTATCACGAGACTCGCCTTAATAAATAAAATCGAATCATCCCCGCACTACTACTTAAGGATATTCATGTAATTATCAATGGTCATGATTATACCGAATAATCCCTGGTCATAATCATACCAACAACTGTACATCAATGAACTACAAGCCAATGATGACTTTTACCACATCATTCGTCACATTACGGTCATGATTATTCCGAATAATCCCTGGTCATAATCATACCAAGTCCATCTATGCACGTAAGCCAAAGATGACTTTAATCACAATATAAGCATGAGGATGATGACAATGACATAATAATTCAATAAAACAAGTTCAAGGATAAAGTTTAAAGAATTATAATTTAATCTATCCAGAAATCAATAACGTCCAAATTGTCAACATGATACTGCTTTGTAGAGTAAAATTCAAGAATAATATTCATGTACAAAAATTAATTTGGACAGAAAAGAAATATATTTCTTGGGTGAATAGTACCTCGTGAATAGTACTTCAGAAATAGTATCCCATGAATAGTACCCCAACATGAAAAGTGTCCCGAATACCTGAGTGAATGATACTAGAGTGAATAGTAATCAGGTGAATAGTAACCCGTGAATAGTAACTCGTGAATAGTACTCTGACACGAAAAGTACCCCGAATACCCGAGTGAATAATACCAGAGTGAATAGTAACTGGGTGAATAGTAACCTGTGAATAGTAACTTGTAAAAGAAAAATACCAAAGAAAATGATTTTTCATGATGAGTTCAAAAGAAATGATATCTCAGACGAGTATAATAGAATATACGAAACAACAAATGAATTTTCACTAGCCATACGGTAATCCACGTAGACAGATCATTTTCATAATTTAATAAGGAATGAATACGCAGTATCTTTCACCATTCATACGGTAGTCCACACAGACAGGTTATTCCAACAGAATAATAAAGAATGGAATAACAAAAGAATTCACCAGGCATGCGATAGAATCGCATGCATAAAAGTTATTCCAACGTAATAATAAAGAATAGAACCAAATCATGTGTAATCCGCATGCATACATGATATTCTAATAGAATAATAAAGAATGGAACCAGTCATGCGTAATCGCATGCATGTGATATTCCAATGTAATAATAAAGAATGGAACCAGTCATGCATGTGTAATCCGCATAAGTATGTGATATTCCAATGTAATAATAAAGAATGGAATAACAAAGAATTCACACGTGCATGCGATAGATCGCATGCATGAAAAGTTATTCCAATGTAATAATAAAGAATGGAATAATGTAAGAATTTCACCATGTATGCGGTATTGCAGATGATACAAAGTTATTCCAACATAATAATAAAGAATGGAATAACAACCCTTATGAGTATTGAAAGAAAATAACTCTCTTCATGAATACGAAAGAATAATACCCCTTACCTTAAAAGAAACTGGATATTAGAATAGTGAGGTAGCAAACTTCTCTTCTTCTTTCTCTCTATAATTTCTCTATAATAATTGCTCTTGTGAGACTTAGTGAATTGGTGAGAAATGAAGGAAGAATGAGCTTCTATTTATAGGAAAATATAGTTTCGATAATTGCGCATTTTGGGGCTCGAAATATTACAGTATAATACCTTCCTCTATTCCTTTATTTTTAATTTAGTCCTGCAAGTATTATCAAACTTGCACCATCTCCTCTAATAGTAAATCATGTGAATCAATAGTAAATCATGTGAATCAATAGTTCTAGACATGTGAAAAAATACGAATTACAAAGATAAGACCTCCATCTATACCTTCATTTTTAACTTAGTCATGCAAGTATTATCAATCTCGCACCAACTCCCCTAATAGTAAATGAATGTGAATCAATAGTACACACATGTGAACAAATAGTTATAATCATGTGAATCAATAGCAATTAATTGCTCATTTATCCTAAGCAATTACCCGATTGGTCAATATAACCTCCGCACATCAATTATTATCGAAATAAATGTCGATTTTCACTAACACTAATAATTCCAACACAATGGAACTATCAATTTCATCTTTAATCAACATGAACTTATTCATCATTAATATTATAATTCATAATATTTAACAACCAGTCGCTCCTGTGAAAGAGGGGGCTTTCCGATAAGGATTTCTCCTTATCATGCGCCGCAATTAGGTGACCAAACCTCTCCTCGATGTAACTTCTGACATTGTCAATATTGCAAATAATAATATGAATAACTTTGTCGTCTCAATTATTGATTTAATAATATATCATATTATGCAGATGATATTGTGACAATAATTGAATCAATAATACGAGATATATGATGCAAAGAATTATCGTAGCAATAATTGAGTATAACCGAGTAACTTCTTACGTAAACATCAATAATCAATACCACGTGCTACTACTACGCAACCACGCCAGCATTCATCGTTTTTTTTTACTACCGGGTAGTTCAACAGCTTTTAATTGTAACACTTTCGCCAAGTTATTTTTATAAAAAAGATAATTCTCATCATTTTCTAACTACGACAATACTTTCGTTGTGGGGTCCACTAATGATTGTGTTAGTCGTATTTATATTCTCCGATAAAAAGAATATTCCCCACCAATCTAATATTATATAACAACTTGCTTACTTTGCAAAATTTATAAATATTACCCACAACTATAACATTATATCAAATCCACACCATAATATTCAAAAAAATATTTCAAGAAATTTAAATTTTTATTCATAAAATTTGGGGTCTCACAATAATTACAGAAATGAATTTGTAATTAACAATATTTTAGCATACATTCTTTTATTAATTACCAAAATAAACTAGGTCTTATTTTAAATTAGTATCTCCCACTATTTTCATCAAACTATATTATCCTCACTTATATAGTTCAGCAAAATCTAATTAAAGATTTGCTAGTGAGAATGTAATTAATTTGTCTCATCTTGTTTAGCGCACATGCACACACACACACACACACACACACACACACACACACACATATATATATATATATATATATATATATATATATAATACGCGTCATATTAATGAACATGTGAAGCATGTTTGCATAATATATAATATATATATAGTATAAGCATGCTCATATAGAATAGTATATTTTTCCTGGATTAATTATGGACTTTTATTCTAGTTTGGTTCACTAGAGCCACCAAGTGAACCAAAAGGTCAAACCCTAGGGGTGCAAGAATTAATATTTAAATATAACAATTACATTTAAACCCGGGCTCCATTATAAACGGGTCTGCAAGCGCTCCTTGTTCCTTGATCTCCAATTCTTCAAATTTAATTCTAACTATTCATATTACAAAACTATTTAAAATAAATAGAAACTTTGATCAGCAGTCAAGGGGAAGTACATAGGAGGGAGTTAGAATTTACATTAAGAAAAATTAGAGAAGACGGGGGTACGCAGACCCCATTTAATAAAATTCATACATTCATGCATCCAACTAAAATAAAATTCAATCACATTGGTCAATAGTCCATAATCAATCCCATTTATTATCATATACATCACCATATGCATCAATAAATAATATTCATCTCATGAATAATAAACATTCAATATATATATATATATATATATCATTGATATCATTTAATGGGCAAATTTAGTTAGCATAAAATCTAATTTTGAATCAAAATAAACCTCTTTTATTTTAATTTGTCCAATTTTGAATAAAATAAACTATTTTATTTTAATCAAAATCTTTAATCAAAATAAACTCCTTTATTTTTATTAATTATGGAATCCAATTCCAAGTAAAAAATCCTTTATTAATGGAAACACGAATTTTCTTTCATATTCACAAATAAACTGTTTCATTTTGAATAATATGAAATCTTATTCCATATCTAAATAAACTCCTTTATTTAAGGAAAAATGGATTCACTTTCTTATTCACAAATAAACTCCTTTATTTTAGGAAACATGAAATTCAATTAGTTATCATGGACTCCAATTCCAACTCTAATTAGTTAGCATGAAATCTAATTTTAAAATTAAAATAAACTTTTGATTTTAAGATTAAAATAAATATTTTTTTTAATTATAAAATAATAAGATTAATATATATATATAGTATACTAGTACAGGATATCAACAACTTGCATATATCATATACAAGTTAACATCAGCTTTTGAAAAATCCATGAGTTGTGATTTCGTGATTAACCTTTTGAAAAAGCAGCCACGGATTCCGCAAAAAAAAAAGGGATAATCGAAATCACGAATTTGGCGATATTTTTATTATTATTTTTAAATAAATTTTATACAACAAATTATGCCCAATTAAATTGTTCTAAACATATATCAATATACATATTAAATTAAAATAATTAATAATTCGCATAAAGGTTTGACTCTGATGCCTTTGTTAGGTTTGTAATATTCATAAACGTAATCAAATTGCATAAAATAAGCGGAAACGTGGAAAAATTAGAGTTTAAAATTTTACAAACCATATACCCGGATCATCCTTTATGCACATTTATTAATTAAATGAAAAGATAAAGAATAAAAATCACACCCTTGAAGATTCGAGCTTCCTCAAGTACAAGTTCACCTCCAATCTTTTTCGCGTTCAACTTGAATCCATCGGGTTTGGTTCCTTCCTTTGATCAACGTTAGCCACCCAAGTGTTTGGCCTCTAGAGGTGATCCACCAAGAAAGAATAAAAATTTAAGAAGATGTGTGTTTAGCAAAACCCTAGTTTTCTATCTCTATAGAAAAAGAGCGTACTCTCTAACAATTAGAATCACGTATGTTGTGAAAAAGTCAACAACCCCATCACCCATAATAAGACTCATCTTATTTATAGATGTAGGCAACCCTCCTTAATAATTAAGGAATTAGATTTTATTTTAATTAATTAAAATCCTTTAATTAATTAACCTCCTAATCTTATTAAGAATAAATGAGAATACTAATATTAAATTAATTTCCAACTCTTTAAAATTAAAATAATAATAATTGTAATAATATTAATAAGACTTCTCTTATTAATTTATATATTTAATATTTTCAAAATATTAAATATTAAATATTAAGCTATTTAATTTATTCTATCACCATAGATTAAATTAAATATAGTTAACATATTATTACGATTATGCCATTAACTTCTTAAATAATTATTCTTTCTTTTATGGTATGACCCTTTAGGTTCTCCATATTAAACCGATTGTGAATAAATCAATTAGAACAATTCTAATCTTATTTAAATAAATAAATTAAACTATTAATTTATTTAAATAAATAATATTTATTCGACAATAGGGATAAGCCTCCCTAGCGATCAACGACTTTCCGGATAATATAAATTTCAACATTAATCATAAAAGAACATTTGAGTAAATAATTACCATACAATTCAACCTTTAAATATAAGACATGGAATTACTGTCAAGTCTTATTTTATTTAATTATATGTATTTCGACTCTTAAA
Organism: Panax quinquefolius; assembly: GCA_020205615.1. NCBI lineage: Eukaryota > Viridiplantae > Streptophyta > Magnoliopsida > Apiales > Araliaceae > Panax > Panax quinquefolius. The sequence continues at coordinate 73,708,197 of CM035168.1, forward strand.
TGCACAACTCCAAATAATGCAAATTAGAAACTCCTTTCTAATTTCATTACGCTTAACCCAATGACTCTTGAGTTGTCATTTATCGAATCACATAGGGCATTTCTCTTCTTTTACTAGAAGTGGAGATTCTTTATTGATCATACATTATCTCCATGTACAACTTATTATACCCAAGCATGCCCTTTGATATACCCTATGGGTCTTAAGGAATAAGTCAAAGTATAACTCATCATACACAAGATACTATGATGATCTCAAGTCCAAGGATCACTTGTACTACTATCACTACATGAATTCCTATTGACAGGCATGTAAAACTCCATTAGGTATTCCTTAGCGAGCCACGTTCAGTGAACTTATTCTCTAATAAGCACTTACATATTTGCTTTAGTGTGTGACGCCCCCAAAATTAGGTATACGTCACCCATCTTGGGTCGCCACTTACATGGTACATAAATTCAAATACGACTTACTAACCTAACTGTATAGTGTATGCATACGACATAAACCGTGAGTTTGAATACAAATATTGTCTATTAGATATTATACAAACTCAAAAGGAGTCCTCATTACAACTATTATCACACTATTTCACGTAATAGTGAGGACTACTAATGCTATCCTCGGACCATTACTCCGCTCCTCGACTTGTCCCAAATGTGTTTCATTTCAAGAGAAAACGGTGAAAGAAAGGGTGAGCTCAACTAGCCCAAAGAAGAAATATTATGACTAAGATAATGCGAGAATAAATCATCATTAGCCTTCAAATAATGTTAAACCGATAAAATACAATGAACAACCATTTAATCTGCGGTGAATAAGCAATCCATTAAAAGAGTCAAGTAGAGAATAAAGTCTACTATCTTTTAGGTTTTAAAAGGTTTTCATCAATTTTATCATTTGAGACTCAACAATAAATAAACCACCACATTTAATCATCCACGTATCCACGGTCCAAGGATTTTCATCAAATTATCAATGGTCATGACTATACCCTAAATCACCCCTAGTCATAATCATACCAAAACTATCCATCATCAGCATTACGAACCAATGAGGACTTTAGTCACATCATTTATATCAAGTCATGATTATACCGAATGATCCCTGGTCATAATCATACTAAGTTCATCTATGCACGTAAGCCAAAGATAACATAATATAACATGAGGATGATGACAATGACATAATAATTCAATAAAACAAGTTCAAGAATTATTTAATCCATGAATTATTAACGTCCAAATTGTCAACATGATACTGTTTCGTAGAGTAAAATTCAAGAATGATCAGAAGAATATTTCCATGAAAAGATACTGGATGAAACGCAAATATCAAGGATATTCTACTAATTTCATGGAGTATAGAAGTCAAAGTTTTAACCAACTGGGTATAATAAAGAATGGAATAACAAAAGAAATCACCATACATGCGGTACTTCGCATAGACAGGTTATTCCAACAGAATAATAATAACGGAACCAGGTCAGGTGAAATTCACACCGACAGGATGTTCAATGTGATGTTCCAACCGTATCCGTAATAAAGATGGAACCATCCATGTAAAACACATAAAGAATTATAGGATATTCAACGATGTATCGATAAAAAGATTTTAACCAGTCCGGTAAAACACACGCATGTGGATGTTCCAATGAATAATAAAGATTTTAACCAGTCCTGTGTAAAACACCAGATGTGATGTTCCAAATGTATAATAGAAGAATGTCACCAAGTATAGGGTAAACCATGCGTATCGTTATTCCAATGTAATAATAAGCAATTGAATAACATAAGGATTTCACCAAGTATAGGGTATGTCTGCACAGATCACAAGTTATTCCAATGAATAATAAGCAATGGAATAACATAAGGATTTCACTAAGTATAGGGTATCTGCCATGTCTGAAGTTATGTATAGGGTATGCCACTTTTACAAAGTTATTCCAATGTAATAATAGTGAATGGAATAATGTAAGTTCTCTTCAAGAAGAAAGAATAACACCCTTACCGTAAAAAGAACCTAATATAGAAGTAGTGAAGTAGCGAGAATACTCTTCTTCTTTCTATAATTTTCTCTATAGCTTCTCTCTATATATTTTCTCTCTAGAGTTTCAAATGAATTAAGTAAGAAAATAATGAAGGAATGAGCTTCTATTTATAGGAAAATGGAATGCATAGTAACTAATCCATGAAACTCCAGATTGATTTACTTTAATCGACGGTCCATATTTAAAGAAAATCTTTTAAATAAAATATAATATATTCTATTTATATAAAAACATTTTACTATGCAAACACTATGCAATACTATGCAAAACACTATGCAACACTATGCATAATAAAATATAATATATTCTATTTATAGAATAACTTTAATAAAGTATTCTATTTTATATAAAAGATGTTTCGCTTTTATTACGTTAATAATACGAATAAAACAAAACGTCATTATCGCTATAATAATTCATATTATTAATCGACAATAATGGAATCAAACCGAGTGACTTCTCACATAAGCATCAATAATCAATACCGTATGCTACTACTATGCAACCACACTTATTATCGTATTTTTTACTACCGAAGTAGTTCAACAAAGAACCACGGTAACTACTTCAGAAAACTTCCGCCGTTATTTCAATAAAATATTTTTGTCGCTTTCAATCCGATAATAATTACGCTTAGGGTCCACCAATGATTGAGTAGTTGCATCTAATATTCCCCGCTAAACCTAATATTCCCCGACCAATCGAATATAATATAACCACTTGCATACTTTGCAAAATTTATAAATACTACCCACAACTATAATATTATCTTAAATTCACACCATAATATTAAAAAAATTATTTCAACAAAATTTAAATCTTTATTGATAAAATCTGGGGTCTCACATAGTGTCTCCACACAAATGATCATGAGATCAATTATCCTCATCCAATGAGCAAGTAACGTATGTACCAATCTATCCGGATTCACTAATCCCCAATTTAGTAATCCAACAATTGGGAACTATTTTAGTTTTAAGCTTTCTAAGAATTTAGATCTTATTAGAATGATCATCATCATTATTCTAAAAGCATTGCTTAAAACTATGGGTTTATCACATATTATAAAACAACATCATGTAGATAATTAAAAGCCTTTAATAAATTAATACTTTTTATTAATAAATGAATAAGATTGTTACAAAGTATATGCTTTATCATCAAACATGATTGGCTTGTGTGCATACTACTTTCACTTGGTTAGTGACTGAAATGTTAATATATTCTGTGGCTTTGGTATGAGAGAAGTTGGCTAAGTGTTTGTTCACAAATAAGCTATGTTTTTAGACTTTCTCTCTCTTTAATTGTGACGCCCCCAAAATAGGTATACATCACCTATTCTGAGTCGCCAAATACATGGTACAGAAACAACTATAACATCATTAATACAATTATCGTGCAAAATACGACAACACATATACTGTGAGTTTAAAAACAAATATTGTCTTCTAGACAATATCCACACTCAAATAAGTCCTCATTACAATTATTGATACACTATTTTACAAAATAGTGAGGACTGCTAAACAACTGTCTAAAACCATCATTCCACACCCCGACTACTTCCCGTTATATTCTCGCTTCCTGAGAAGAAAAATAGAACAAAAAGGAAAAGGGTGAGCTCAACTAGCTCAGTAAAGAATATTATGACTAAGATAATGTGCAACAAATTATCCTTAGTCTTCAACAAGGAAAATCTGATAGAATATAATAGACAACAAGTTTTAGATCAATATTCGCTGCGAAAATAACAATTCATTAGAAGAGTTAAGTAGAGAATGAAATCTATTATCATCTATGAATTTAAAAGTCCATCATCAATATTTTATCCCTGTAACATCAATCAATATACATCTTGAATCAAATATTCATCTGTGCACTACAGGCCAAAGATATTCATCAGTTGATCATGTTCATCTCAACACCTGTTCATCTTTGCACTACGAGCCAAAGATATTCATCAGGAAACCATTCATCTTTGCACTATAGGCCAAAAATATTCAGTTATATCATCATTTAGGACTGAGGATGATGAAAAATATTTTAAAGAAAACGAATCCAGTGAGACAAAAGAATAAATATTAAGGATTCGTACTTCGGTTTATCCATGTTCAAAAATACCCCATAATATACCATAATGGAGTAAAATTCAAGAATGAAGATCAAAACATGGATATAATCAAAGATAGTAACAAAAATAGACATCTGGGACAAAGAAGAGAAAATTTCATTTTTCAGTGAATAGTGTCGTATTCGTGAATAGTGTCGTATACATGAATAGTGTCATATACATGAATAGTAACCTCGGCATAAAAAGGTAAAAAATCCACAATAAAATTCATACGAATATTTTGGCATAATGATATTGAAAGAAATAATATCATTTATACAAAAAATAACATCCCTTACCTCAAAGGAATAGTACTTCTAGCAGGAATATCGGATATAATGCTGAAGGAAACTTGCACCGTATAGCAACACTCAAGATATCTAAATACTCACAAAAATACGCTCGATAATATAGGAGAAAATTTCAGTTTCTAGTGTGATTTTCAATTCTAACCTAAGCACCATATTTATAGGAAAATGCTTAGAACACCAAAGCAGAAAATTTAATAAATTATTATTATATTTAAAAAATTTTCTCGCCCGCCTTTAGAAAATTTGATTTCAGTACATTTACAACACATATGGGGTCCATCGAAATAAAAAAAACACATTTTTCTTTAAAAAAATTTAAAACTTCAAAAATCAATTATTCTGAAACTTCAATAATTCATAATAAATAGCCCTTTTAATAGAAAAAATCGACTCTTGTGTCCATTCCATAGGAAATTTAATTCTCTATAACTTTGTAGCTTTAAGTTTTTCCAAATTCTAAACAAAAATTGACCGAAATCCACATACGGACGATTTTATAGGCTATAATGAAATTTTAGTCAAAAATGAGGTCCACCAACATGTTTAACATGTTTTTAGCATTTATTGTAACAAAAATACTCTTCCTCATTTATTCATATATTACACATTCATTGTAAAAATATCACCATTATTATATTATTATATTATCGCATTATACATTTATAATGTAATATAATAATATATTTGAATGAATTATTTTATCAGAAAAAGATAAAATATCAATTTTCAATAATTGTCACTTTTCTAAAAATTCCTCCATTTATATCCACATAAATAAATATTTTTCTTATCATATAAATTAATAATTAATTATTCACAAATAATATTACATAATCACAATAATGACAACCAGGTCGTTTCCAGGAAAGAGGGGGCTTTCTGATAAGGATTTCTCCTTACTAGCGCGTAATTAGATGACTAAACCCCTTTCCTAGATAGAACTTTATAGACATTGCCAATAATGCTATTTAATAATATTATTCAAATAATATGAATTATTGATCTGATAATGGGAAATATTGTGCAGTGATAAATATTGAACAACAATAATATAAAATATCAACATAGCAATTATTGAATCAATAAAATAAAATATAGAACAGTAATTACTGTAACAATTATTGAGTAGTGCCTTCTTACGTAAGAATTAATAATTGGTGCAATATCGTGTGCTACTGTGCAACACCGCGTATTATTGTGTTTTAACCACCTGGTATTCCAACAGTGTTAACGGTAACAACTATGCCGTTATTTATAAAAAAACTCATACTTGTCGTTTTCTTCATTTAATTACTTTCTGTAATGGGGCCCACAAAAGGCTGCGCCGTCGTACGAATATTCCCCGACAGCAAGAATATTCCACGAGCAAACGAATATTCCCCGACAATAAGTAATATTTTATAACCACTTGTCTATTTAAAATATTTGCGCATTTTACCCATAACTAACCACATTAATCAAATCAACCCTTACTATTTCAAAATAATAAATAGAGGAAATTTAATTTTATTTATAAAAAGTTGGGGTCTTACAACCTCCCCTCCTTATGAAATTCCGTCCTCGAAATTGACGTATGTACCTGGTGTTTCGATCCATAAAACTTTGACTTTAGGTATAACCTTTGAGCGTAGGACATGCTCCTTTCTATCCAAGATCTTGACAGGTACCTCCTCGTACGTTAAATCTTCGGCTATCTTGTTTGGTTCTAACTCAATATTATGGTTCGGGTCGTCCACATATTTACGTAACATCGATACGCGAAAAATGTTATGAACACGCGACATACTTGGCGATAAAGCGAGTCTATAGGTCACAGTTCCTGCTCGATCGAGGATTTCAAATGGACTAATAAATCGAAGGTTTGAGCTTTCTTCTCTTTCTCGACTCTTACTTCTAGAATGACGCCTTCTTGCACCTTCTTCTTTATATTCATCAGCTCTGGTGTGTAGCTTGAGCAACTTTAACTTAATCGATTAAAGTCGATTCTACTCATATATCATCATTTGGGTCCCTAGAGTCTTTAACTCTAACGATATCATTTGCAAGTCATACAAAATGGGTCTTTTTATTCGACAATATCGCACCCATACCCGTATACGATCTTCTACTCAACACGTCAGCTACCACGTTCGCTTTTTCAGTATGGTATGGTAAAAACATGTGCCGAAATGAGTCTCCTCTTGAGTTCTTGGAAGCCTTTCTCACATTCCTTGTTCCATTCGAATTTTGTATCTTTTTGAGTCAGCTGAGTTAATGGAGTAGCGATTCGAGAAAATCCTTTCACGAATCTCCGATAATAACCAGCTAAGCCTAAAAATTTATGTATTTCGATTACTGACTTAAGTTGCATTCAACTGTGACTCATATCCCAGTCATGGATAGCACGTCACAATGGCACCTATTAGTTTACCACCACACGAATATGACGTCCCCTACAGAGAGTCTGGCATCGGTGCATTCCACAAAGGAAGTCACCAGATAGAGGCTAGGGTACCAACTCCTGTAGTTGTTTTTTTTAACTCCTGAAGTTCAATAGGAGCCATTTGATATGATATTTTAAAAATGGGTTTTGTACCGGGTCCAAAGTTGATACACAATTTAATATCACGCTCTAGGGGTAGGCCAGGAAGTTCTTCAGGAAATACGTCAGGAAATTCATTTACAATAGAAACATTATTCAAATCTGACATATTTTTGATCAAGTCCATAACATGGGCTAAGAAAGCTTGACATCCATTTTTTAATAAACGAATGGCTTTATGGCTTGATATGACAGTGATTGACTTTAGTGGTTTGGTTGCTTGAATTCGCATAACAGGTTGGTTAGGAATATGAATACTAACAACCTTATGAAAAAAATCAATTTTAGCATGATGAGTGGCTAACCAATCAATCCCTAAAATTATATCAAATGCATGTATTTTCAAAGAAATGAGATCACAGGTAATGTGATGGTGCCAACCTTAATCAAGCAAAATTTATAAATAATGGATGTAACGAAAGTTTCTCCTAACGGAGTTTCAACAGATTAGTCAAAGTCTAATTTCTCAGGAGTCAAGTTCAAACATTGAGCACAAGTAGGAGAGATAAAAGAATTGGTAGAACCGGTATCTAATAAGGTATAGACTTCATAAGAATTTATAATTAACTAACCCGTGCTAACTTCGTTCAGGTTACTCACTTTTTGAGAAGTCATGAAAAATGCTCTTCTTGAAACCACCGACTTTGTTTTGTCTGTATCCGCCTTTGGTGTCCCCATCCCAGCTGAATTTGGTTTCGCTACAGGACAATCTCGAGCTATATGATCATTTTTTTCACAACTAAAACATACCTTGGAAGGCTGTGAACAGTTTGGACTTATGTGTCTCTCCTCTCTGCATCTGTAGCATCTAGCTGGCGGTCTTTCTCCTCCCCTAGAATTTATTACTGGTGCAGGCGCCGACGTCTTCTCGTCATTGTTGAATCTTCTCTTTCTAAAATTTCCACTTGACTCACCTTTCCTATTATCTTGGCCATGATTACCACCGAAGTGGTTACCATTTTAGGCATGGTAATTTCCTCCACGATGATTATCATTGTCCTGATGGTAGTTTCCACCGGTACGATTATTATCGTGTTGTTGATCGCCCAGTTGAACAGACTCATTATCTCGCTCTAATAATTGAGCCATGTTCACAACATCTGAATATAGAGAAAATTTGTGAGAAATAAGGTATTGACGAATTTTGAGTTTCAAACCTCTCAGAAACATATCCGAGTCATACGTTCCTCATTCTCTACTAAATGAGGTACAAACCTAGATAACTCTGTGAACTTAGCCTCATACTGGGACACAATCATGTTGTTCTGTTCCAGTCTGATAAATTCTACCTCCTTCATATGACGAATACTTTCAGGAAAGTACTTCTCATTAAATAGTTTTTGAAACGCTTCCCAAGACATATTGAGTGCGGCAGGCTGGGTACACTTCACAGATTTCCACCAGTAATCTGCCTTACCACGGAACATAAAGGTGATAAATGGAACCTTTTGTTCCTCCGTGCATCCCAAGACATCGAATATCTTGGTAATTTTCTTGACCCAAATTTTTGCCTTAATCGGATCCGGCTTTCCCCAAAACTCTCGTGCTCCCAACTCTTTAAACTGCTTGGCTGTGACAAAGCGCGCGTTGCTATCATTTCCACCCGTATTTTTTACACGAGTCTCTCTTGTCTGATTTTGCATGAACTGCAAAAAGCTTCTAAACATCCCATCATTCATCGTTTGTTCGATAGTGTTGTTTATAGGAGGAGTATTGCCTTCCTGTTGCACGTTCTACTGGTTGGTGATTAAAGGTGTCTTAATGGTCTCATTCACTCCCTTATTAACATTTTCTGCTGCCATTCTCAAATACTATCACAAAACAAGGGTTAATTAAACAAATTAACATATCACATAATATCCCTATATTCTGACCAACCAACAAATAAGCTTAGGTAGGACACACTAGCGAAGGATTTACTCGTCTCTCCCCTCCTAGTTTTATTGCCGGATCTCCGCCAGAGACCATATTAATTCCTAAGCTCTGATACTAATTGTAATGCCCCCAAATTAGATATAAATCACCTATTCTGAGTCGCCAAATACATGGTATAGAAACAACTATAACATCATTAATACAATTGTCGTGCAAAATACGACAACACATATACTGTGGGTTTAAAAACAAATATTATCTTCTAGAAAATATCCACACTCAAATAAGTCCTCATTACAATTACTCATACACTATTTTACAAAATAGTGAGGATTGCTAAACAACTGTCTAAAACCATCATTCCACACCCCGACTACTTCCCGCTATATTCTTGCTTCCTGAGAAGAAAAATAGAACAAAAAGGAAAAGGGTGAGCTCAACTAGCTTAGTAAAGAATATTATGACTAAGATAATGTGCAACAAATTATCCTTAGTCTTCAACAGGGAAAATCTGATAGAATATAATAGACAACAAGTTTTAGATCAATATTCGCAGTGAAAATAACAATTCATTAGAAGAGTTAAGTAGAGAATGAAATCTACTATCATCTATGAATTTAAAAGTCCATCATCAATATTTTCTCTCTGTAACATCAATCAATATACATCTTGAATCAAATATTCATCTTTGCACTACAGGCCAAAGATATTCATCAGTTGGTCATGTTCATCTCAACACCTGTTCATCTTTGCACTACAGGCCAAAGATATTCATCAATAAATCATTCATCTTTGCACTACAGGCCAAAGATATTCAGTTATATCATCATTTAGGTCTAAGGATGATGAAAAATGTTTTAAAGAAAACGAATCCAGTGAGACAAAAGAACAAATATTAAGGATTCGTATTTCGGTTTATCCATGTTCAAAAACACCCCATAATATACCATAGTGTAGTAAAATTCAAGAATGAAGATAAAAACATGGATACAATCAAAGATAGTAACAAAAATAGACATCTGGGATATAGAAGAGAAAATTTCATTTTTCGGTGAATAGTGTCATATTCGTGAATAGTATCGTATACGTGAATAATGTCATATACATGAATAGTAATCCAGGCACAAAAAGGTAAAAATTCCACAATAAAATTCATACCAATATTTTGGCATAATGATATTGAAAGAAATAATATCATTTATAAAAAAAATAACATCCCTTACCTCAAAAGAATAGTACTTCTGGATGGAATATCGGATATAATGCTGAAGGAAACTTGCACTGTATAGCAATACTCAAGATATCTAAATACTCACAAAAATACTACCGATAATATAGAGAGAAAATTTGAGTTTACGTGTAATTTTAATTCTAACCTAAACACCCTATTTATAGGAAAATGCTTAGAACACCAAATCAAAAAATTTAATAAAATATTATTATATTTAAAAAAATTTCACGCCCGCCTCTAGAGAATCTGATTTCAGTACATTTACAACACATGTGGGGCCCACCAAAATGAAAAAAACATTTTTCTTTATAAAAATATTTAAAACTTCAAAAATCAATTATTCTGAAACTTCAATAATTCATAATAAATAGCCCTTTTAATAGAAAAAATTGACTCTTATGTCCATTCCATAGGAAATTTAATTCTCTACAACTTTGTAGCTTTAAGTTTTTCTAAATTCTAAACAAAAATTGACCGAAATTCACATACGGACGATTTTGTAGGCTATAATCAAATTTTAGTCAAAATGGGGTCCACCAACATGTTTAACATGTTTTTAGCATTTATTGTAACAAAAATACTCTTCCTCATTTATTCATATATCACACATTCATTGTAAAAATATCACCATTATTATATTATTATATTATCGCATTATACATTTATAATGTAATATAATAATATATTTGAATGAATTATTTTTTCAGAAAAGATAAAATATCAATTTTTAATAATTGTCACTTTTCTAAAAATTCCTCCATTTATATCCACATAAATAAATATTTTCCTTATCATATAAATCAAAAATTAATTATTCACAAATAATATTACAAAATCACAATAATGACAACCAGGTCGTTTCCAGGAAAGAGAGGGCTTTCTGATAAGGATTTCTCCTTCTTGGTAATAATTAGATGACCAAACCCCTTCCTGATGTAACTTTCTAGACATTGCCAATAATGCTATCTAATAATATTATTCAAATAATATGAATTATTGATATGATAATGGGAAATATTGTGCAGTGACAATTATTGAACAACAATAATATAAAATATCAACATAGCAATTATTGAGTCAATAAAATAAAATATAGAACAGTAATTACTGTAACAATTATTGAGTAGTGCCTTCTTACGTAAGAATTAATAATTGGTGCAATACTGGTATCTTCTTGTATGCAACACTCCAGACATCGTGTGTTTTAACCACCTGGTATTCCAACAGTGTTAACGGTAACAACTACGCCGTTATTTACAAAAAAACTCATACTTGTCGTTTTCTTCATTCAATCGCTTTCTGTTATGGGGCCCACAAAAGGCTGCGTCGTCGTACGAATATTCTCCGACAGCAAGAATATTCCATGACCAAATGAATATTCTCCGAAAATAACTAATATTTTATAACCACTTGCTTATTTAAAATATTTGCGCATTTTACCCATAACTAACCACATTAATCAAATCAACCCTTACTATTTCAAAATAATAAATAGAGGAAATTCAATTTCATTTATAAAAAGATGGGGTCTTAAAACCTCCCCTCCTTATGAAATTTTGTCCTCGAAATTGACTTACGTACCTGGTGTTTCGATCCATAAAACTTTGACTTTAGGTATAACCTTTGAGCATAGGACATACTCCTTTCTATCCAAGATCTTGACAGGTACCTCCTCGTACGTTAAATCTTCGGCTATCTTGTCTGGTTCTAACTCAATATTGTGGTTCGGGTCGTCCACATATTTACGTAACATCGATACACGAAAAATGTTATAACACTCGACATACTTGGCGATAAAGCGAGTCTATAGGTCACAGTTCCTGCTTGATCGAGGATTTCAAATGGACTAATAAATTGAAGGTTTGAGCTTTCTTCTCTTTTTCGACTCTTACTTCTAGAATGACGCCTTCTTGCACCTTCTTCTTTATATTTATCAGCTCCGGTGTGTAGTTTGAGCGGTTTTAACTTAATCGATTAAAGTCGATTCTACTCATATATCATCACGTGGGTCCTAGAGTCTTTAACTCTATCTATATCACTTGCAAGTTACAAAATGGGTCTTTATATTCGATAATATCGCACCCATACCTGTATACGATCTTCTACTCAACACGTCAGCTACCACGTTCGCTTTTCTAGTATGGTATGGTAAAAACATGTGCCGAAATGAGTCTCCTCTTTAGTTCTTGAAAGCCTTTCTCACATTCCTCGTTCCATTCGAATTTTGTATCTTTTCGAGTCAGCTGAGTTAATGGAGTAGCGATTCGAGAAAATCCTTTCATGAATCTCCGATAATAACCAGCTAAGCCTAGAAAGCTACGTATTTAGATTAGTGACTTAATTTGCTCTCAACTGTGACTCTTATCCCAGTCTTGGATATCACGTCACAATGGCACCTATCAGTTTACTACCGCACGAATATGACGTCCCCTACAGAGAGTCTGGCTTCAGTGCATTCCACAAAGAAAGTCACCAGATAGAGGCTAGGGTACCAACTCCTGTAGTTGGATTTTTTTTAACTCCCGAAGTTCAATAGGAGCCATTCGATATGAGATTTTAGAAATGGGTTTTTGTACCGGGTTCAAAGTCGATACACAATTCAATATCACGCTCTGGGGGAAGGCTAGGAAGTTCTTCTGGAAATACGTCAGAAAATTCATTAACAACAGAAACATTATTCAAATCTGACATATTTTTGTTCAAGTCCATAACATGGGCTAAGAAAGCTTGACATCCATTTTTTAATAAACGAATGGCTTTATGGCTTGATATGACAGTGATCGACTTTAGTGGTTTGGTTGCTTGAACTCGCATAACAGGTTGGTTAGGAATATGAATACTAACAACCTTACGATGATTTTTAGCATGATGAGTGGTTAACCAATCAATCCCTAAAATCACATCAAATGCATGTATTTTCAAAGAAATGAGATCACAGGTAATGTGATGGTGCCAACCTTAATCAAGCAAAATTTATAAATAGTGGATGTAACGAAAGTTTCTCCTAACGGAGTTTCAACAGATTAGTCAAAGTCTAATTTCTCAGGAGTCAAGTTCAAACATTGAGCACAAGTAGGAAAGATAAAAGAATAGGTAGAACCGGTATCTAATAAGGTATAGACTTCGTAAGAATTTATAATTAACTAACCCGTGCTAACTTCGTTCAGGTTACTCGCTTTTTGAGAAGTCATGAAAATGCTCTTCTTGAAACCACCGACTTTGTTTTGTCCGTATTCGCCTTTGGTGTCACCATCCCCGCTGGATTTTGTTTCGCTACAAGACAATCTCGAGCTATATGATTGTCTTTTCCACAACTAAAACATAACTTGGAAGGTTGTGAACAATTTGGACTTATGTGTCCCTCCTCTCCGTGATCTCGTAGAGCATCTAGTCAAGGCCTTTCTCCTCCCATAGAATTTATTGCTTGTCTTTGGTCTTACGCGTCTTCTCGTCATTGTTGAATCTTCTCTTTCTGAAATTTCCACTTGACTCACCTTTCCTATTATCTTGGCCATGATTACCACCGAAGTGGTTACCATTTTAGGCATGGTAATTTCCTCCATGATGATTATCATTGTCCCGATGGTAGTTGCCACCGGTACGATTATTATCGTGTTTTTGGTCGCCCGGTTGAACAGACTCATTATCTCACTCTAATAATTGAGCCATCTTCACAACATCTGAATATAGAGAAAATTTGTGAGAAATAAGGTATTGATGAATTTTGAGTTTTAAACCTCTCAGAAACATATCCGCGTCATACGTTCCTCATTCTCTACTAAATGAGGTACAAACCTGGATAACTCTGCGAACTTAGCCTCAAACTGGGACACAATCATGTTGTTCTGTTCCAGTCTGATAAATTCTACCTCCTTCATATGACGAATACGTTCAGGAAAGTACTTATCATTGAATAGTTTTTGAAACGCTTCCTAAGACATATTGAGTGCGGCAGGCTGGGTACATTTCACAGATTCCCACCAGTAATCTATCTCACCACGGAATATAAAGGTGGCGAATGGAACCTTCTATTCCTCCGTGCATCCCAAGACATCGAATATCTTGGTAATTTTCTTGACCCACATTTCCATCTTAATCGGATCCGACTTTCCCCATAACTCTAGTGCTCCCAACTCTTTAAACTGCTTGGCTGTGACAAACCGCGCGTTGCTATCATTTTCACTCGTATTTTGTACACGAGTCTCCCTCGACTGATTTTGCATGAACTGCAAAAAAGCTTCTAAACATCTCATCATTCATTGTTTGTTCGGTAGTGTTATTTATAGAAGGATTATTGCCTTCCTGTTGAACGTTCTATTGGTTGGTGATTAAAGGTGTCTCAACGGTCTCATTCACTCCCTTATTAACATTTTCTGCTGCCATTCTCAAATATTATCACAAAACAAGGGTTAATTAAACAAATTAACATATCACATAATATCCCTATATTCTGACCAACCAATAAATAAGCTTAGGTAGGACACACTAGCGAAGGATTTACTCATCTCTCCCCTCCTAGTTTTATTCCCCGATCTCTGCCAGAGACCATATTAATTCCTAAGCTCTGATACCAACTGTAACGCCCGCAAATTAGGTATAAATCACCTATTCTGAGTCGCCAAATACATGGTATAGAAACAACTATAACATCATTAATACAATTGTCGTGCAAAATACGACAACACATATACTGTGAGTTTAAAAACAAATATTGTCTTCTAGACAATATCCACACTCAAATAAGTCCTCATTACAATTATTGATACACTATTTTACAAAATAGTGAGGACTGCTAAACAACTGTCTTGAACCATCATTCCACACCCCGACTACTTCCCGCTATATTCTCGCTTCCTGAGAAGAAAATGGAACAAAAAGGAAAAGATACCTGCCTGATTTACTGCTTACACATGTCCATTGCATAAAGTAAATGCAAAGGTTAAGATACTTGCCTGATTTACTGGTTACGACTATACAACTTAGTTCTATCTTTTATACAAAGACCTATCATTGATAAGATTATTCTTTCGATTAGAATAATACATCATAACCCATAATACTGCTATTTTCAGTCATAACATAACTTAAGCACATATATTACCACATATTTATATCAGTCACTAGAACATAAACAATCACTTATCAAGTCTAACTATGTCAATCTGGTCGGACCTCGGTATCAATTCGGTGTCCCGATCACCCTATCAGATAACTTAACGAGTTTATTTTTAATAAAACTCTATTTTGTAGCTTCAATATTATTTTAGATCATTAAAATATCCTTTATAATATTTTTTCGGTAGCTGATAATAATTTTCAAATAATAATTATCTTTTATAATGATTTATCAAACATTGAAATCATTTTTAAATGATTTAAAAACTGAATAATCCTATTATCATTAATATTTAAATAATATTAAAATATTAATGAAATCCTTACTAAAATATTAAAGTTATTTATAATAACTCAAAATATTTTAAAACATTAATATTACCCTTAAATGATTTTTAAAATATTTAAAATCATTTTTAACTAATTACCATTAATAATTAAATATTAATTTATTTTTTTCATCAAAATATTAAAAGTCATTTATTATAACTTAAAATACTTTTAAATCATATATATCATTTTAAATGATTTTTAAATCATAAAACCATTTTTAAAAACCATTTATTTAATAAAATTATTAAATAAATCTAATATAATTATTAAATAAATCTAATATAATTAATATTAAATTATTAATGAAATTTACCTCAAAATATTAAAAGTCATTTTTTATAACTTAAAATATTTTTAAACACGTTATTATCATTTAAAATGATTTTTATAATATTAAAATCATGTTTAACTAATTTATTTAATATAATTATTAAATAAATTTAATATCAATAATATTCAAATAAATAAAAAATATTAATGAAAATTATGTCAAATTATCAAAAGTTGATTTTTATAACTTAAAATAATTTTTTAAACTCATTTAGGAATATTTAGGAATTGTTTTTAATTTTTATTGATTTACTGGAAATTAATATAATTAATTTTAATAAAACTGTCGCTAAAGGCTTTAGCGATATAAACTATCACTATTGGTGTTCTTGAGCCTTAAGAACACTCAAAGTCAGTTCCTTGGTGTCTACTTTGACCAGCCTTAATTCTCAGTTCAAGAGGTTTATGGGCATGCTAATGTACAAATCATGTAGTATTGATGTAATACTACATGAACCAACAATAATCAAGGTCATACTACAACACAAGTGCAAGATCTAAAAGCTCAAAATGGCTGTCAGGCCCTTTTTGGGTTTTCTGGGTTACCCAGAAACCCAGGCAGTGCTTGATAGCTACTTTGTTCCTTGATTAATCTGAGTTCTGGTCATTGTTTAGGGGTTTAAGTGGTTTAATCTTGTAGTCCTAATGTCAAAGAAGAATAGTACTACACTTAGGTAGCTTAACTACATCACAATCTCAAGATTTGGCTTGGTCAAACCTTGTTAGAAACTGTGTTCTTGAGTTTTCTGGAAATTACAAAAAACCAAGTTTGTGCTCGGTCAACTCACTTTGACTACTTATATATTTGATCCGGTTAGTTGTTTATATGATCTATTCCCATGAAACTCCAGTCCATAAACCAGTGTATAAATGTCATACATCTACAGAAGCTAAACACATAACAGTTGCAAGATCTAAGCCTAGCTAACAAAACCTTGTCAGACCCACCTAGGGAATTTCTAGGATACCCAGATACTCAAAGTCATGGCTGGTCAACCCAGTTTGACCATTAATATCTTGGAATCTGGACATGATATGAACATGATTTCACTTCCAGATTACTCCCCTCATAGCATACTACAACTCTAATAAATCTAACAATGCTAAACATTTATAGATCTAGATCTATGCCCTCTATCTGACATTTGCTTGTCAGGCCATAAATCTAGGGTTCTTGACAGTTTTGAAAACATAATTTTTAAGCACTTTGGTGTTATGGATCTATGATATAACATCACAGATCACTAAAAAACATCTTATAACACTTAAATAAACACAAAAACACATAATCTATCTTAGCATACAAGATTAAATTAAGTTAGGATTTATATCTCTTTGAACAAGCTTTGATCTTGGTTTCCTAATATGTTATTGGGGTGTTAAGGACCTTACTAGGGACTGAATTACTTATGGACACTACTAAAAAATGGTCATTTGTGATGGCCAAAATCCATCACAAAAAGTAGGAAAATTATCACGAAAGGTTTACGTGATGGCTTTAAGCGTCACAATGGTCGTCTTGTATACGCCCATCATGAAAGGTTTACGTGATGGTTTTGACAATCACACAAACGTTTAGTGCTTTTGTGATGATTAATACAATCACATTAACACGTAATCTACTGTGATTGTCAAAGTCATCACAAAAAAACAAGACTTTAGGGATCAAATGTAAGAACGCGAATCTCTATTTACGTATAATTTATTTTACTATATTAATTGTATCAAATGATACTTGTAAGATTCGAACCCTCCCCCCATTTTTAAACTAAATAACGAGTATTACCACTACACCAAAGCCCAGATTATGATTATAATTTTAAAATAAAATATAAAAAGAAACATATGTGAGTTGACTTACTAAACAAAATTACTTCCACATAAGATTTGGTGATTGCAATGGCAGTCACAAATACTCTATAATGATGGTAAAATTAGTCATCACTGGGAGCCATCATATATTTTATTGTATTGTGATGGCTTGAAAATTCCATCACAAAATACCTTCTTTTTGTAACTGCAAATAAAAGTCATCACAAAAATCAATCTTTTTAATGATTGTCACGGCCGTCATAAAATATTGTTTTGATTATTTCATACATTAAAATATATAGTGATAGCTTAAATACAATCACGAAAAGGGTATCTCTATAAGTGATGACTTAGTGCGTCACAAAAAGAAAATTTATTTTACGTGAAAAATTTAGTGTGATTGTCATGGCCATCACAATTATAATACATTGATGGCAAGATTAGTCATCACTAAGAGCCATCATATATACTATTATTTTGTGATTGCTTAAAAAGTCCATCATAAATTACTATCTTTTGTGATTGTTTTTAAAAACTGTCACAAAGTTCCGTCACGTATTCTTGTTTTTCTAGTAGTGGGATTTCATGGCTTGAGAGTAAGAAAGGTTTGGCTAAGTGTATGAGTACAATGAGGCTTAGTTTTGGATTTTCTCTCTCTTTAATCTCGCTCAAATTTGATTCAATGAATCTATAGGTTGCAAGGTGGCACTTATGATCAGATGTGGTCTAGATTTCCAGCATATGGGAGATCTATAGTGATGAGTCACCAAGATTTACACATATATTTTACTTAAAACATAAGTAAATGAGTATTTTGGTCATTTCGCATATAAAAGGGTATTTTGGTCATTTCCTTCTCAATTTTAAGGGTAGTTTGGTCATTCCATATGTTTCCCTTATATCATTAGGGTTTGATAATCATCATTAAGGCTAGCTAATCACTACTTAAGGTTTGAAAATTAAGGTTTAGGGTTACTAATTAGGGTTTAGGATTTTTCAGAACTGAAATTAGGGTTTCTAACTTAACAATTAGGGTTTCCCTAATTAGGTTTACAATCAATAACACTTCTCCTTAATCACCTAAACACAATTACTTATCATTCTTAAATTCTTATTTGAATTTCAAATTAGGGTTTATCAATTTATCCATAGGGGTTTTGTAATGCTACGCTATAACTGATCAACAATTAACATTACACACATACAGTACATACTTATAATACTGAAATACAATTAATATTGTATTAATATTCAAATCCTTATTCAAAATCCAAAATTAGGGTTTTGAACAATATCCGACTTTACTTTCAATCTTTGTCAAATTATAAAACTTGCTAAATCCATATCGCATATATTTTAAAATATTATTACTGATACCAATATTCCTAATAATTAATAAAAAAAATTATTCATAAAAATATAGATATAACTGTCTGAAAATTCTCGGTCTTTACATTCTCCCCTCCTTATAAGGATTCCGTCCCCGGAATCACCATTACTTTACGTTTGATATTAATGTTTTATCCCTAGATTTTTATTTATTTATTAAAACTTTTATTGAATTACTACATTCTCCCCCTCTTTATAGGATTTTGTGTTACTAATCCGAAACTAAAATTCCTCTTTTAAAAATCCTTTTATTACTGAATTATTATAATAATATATATATCTTTTTCAGAAATTATTTTTTGTATGCCTACATTCAAGGGTTCCTAATGTAAACATACTTATATTAATAAATTTGCGGTAAGAAAATAGGTTAAAACCGAATCAGATATATATATTAATATTGTTGATCGGATTCATACCTAGAACTCCGGCACCGTCTGCTACCGTATCTTGAACCGTCATATTGAATGTCCTTGCGGTCGATTTAGTTAGTTTCCCTTCAAACACTAACCCGAGTGATTTTTACCACAATTTTCACACTACACAACTTGCTTCCTTATACCTCCTTGCCTATTTTCGGTATTCTCGAAATTGTCCCCTTTTCTTTTTCCACTCCTACTTCCACTACTTCCTTCCACCTTAACAGCTCCCTCGACCTCAACCGTATTCTTCTTTTCCTTATTGTAGTAGCTCATGGCCTCACTTCCTTCTTTGGCTATGATAGCCTTTTCAAAGAGTGATGCAAAAGTATTAATATGCAACACCGCTGTAAAATCCAAAATTTTACGAATAAAGATTTAATTTTCTCAAAATATTTTTTTCAAAATTATGGTGTGGATTTGAGATAATATTATAGTTGTGGGTAATATTTATAAATTTTAAAAAGTATGCAAGTTGTTATATAATATTCGATTGGTCTGGAAATATTCTTTTTGTCGAGGAATATCCGTACGACGGTACAATCATTGGGGGACCCCACAACGAAATTATTGTCGGATTGAGAAAATGACAAAAATATTTTTATGAAAATAACGGTAGAAGTTTTATCGTTAAAATTGTTGAACTACTCGGTAGTAAAAGTACAGTAATACGTGTGGTTGCATAGTAGCACACAGTATTGATTATTGATCCTTACGTGAGAAGTCACTCAATTTTGTTCAATTATTACTACAATAATTGCTGCATAGTATCTCATGTTATTTGATTCAATATTGTCAATATTTTATATATTATTAAATCAATAATTTAGACGAAGAAGTTATTAATATTATTATTTGCAATATTAACGATGTCTAGAAGTTCTGTCAAGGAGAGGTTTGGTCACCTAATTGCGCGCCAATAAGGAGAAATCTTTATTGGAAAGCCCCCTCTTTCCTGGGAACGACCTGGTCGATTAATATTGTGAATTATAATAATGGTGATAAATATTGTTAAAATTATTAAGGTGATTTTTATAAAGTTTTGCTTATTTTATGGACCCCTATTTACCCATTTTTCAAAATAATCGGTAGAAAATCATAATAAAAGTGGGGCCACATATGGGGCCCATATGTGGAGGAAAAGTCTTGGTGGGAGAATTTTGCAGGCACGACAAAGTTTATATATATATTATATAAATTTTGTTTTATTATTATTATAAATGTAATAAAATAGAAAACTTTTTATATAAAACAGAATACTTTTTATAAAGTTTTGTTTTATTTGATTATAAATAGAATATATTATATTTTATTATGCATAGTGTTTGCATAGTGCCTACATAGTTTTTGCATAGTAAAATCTTTTTATATAAAAATGTAATACTTTTATAAATTTATTTGTTTTATTAGATTTTAAATAATATATATATATATATATCTTATAAATTATGTTTTATTATATAATTATAAATAAAATATATTATATTTTATTGCATAGTATCCTTTCTATTCTCCTATAAATAGGATGCTTAGTTAGAATTGAAAATCACACCAGAATTCAGAAAATTCTTCTTCCATAATATTGAGCGTATTTATTTCGAGTTTTAGAAAGCTTTGAGTGTAGAAAACAGTGAAAGTTTTCTTCAAGTATATCCCCGCCCTACCAGTCGGAATACTCTTCTTCTTAAGGTAAGGGATAATATTATTATTATAGTAAGGGGTATTATTCTTTCGTATTCATGAAGAGAGTTATTTTCTTTCAATACTCGTAAGGGTTGTTATTCCATTCTTTATTATTATGTTGAATAACTCTGCCTACATCAAGTACCGCATACATGGTGAAATTCTTTTGTTATTTCATTCTTTATTATTCTGTTGGAATAACCTGTCTGTGCGATCTATCGAATGCCTGGTGAATTCTGTTATTCTTCCATTCTTTATTATTCTATTGGAATATCCTGTCTGTGCGGATTACGCATGACCTGGTTCCATTCTTTATTATTCTGTTGGAATAACCTGTCTATGTGGATTACCGCATGCATGGTGAATGATCCTTTGTATTCATTCCTTATTAACTTGTGGAAATGATCTATCTAGGTGGATTACCGCATGGCCTGCGAAAATCCATTTGCAGTTTCATATATTCTATTATACTCAGTTGGTTAAAGTTTTGGCTTCTAAACTCCATGAAATTAGTAGAATATCATGGATATTTGCGCTTCATCCAGTATCTTTTCATGGAAATATTCTTCTGAGCATTCTTAAATTTATTCCACAAAGCAGTATCATGTTGACAATTTGGACGTTATTGGTTCCTGGATAAATTAATTTATAAATCTTTAAAATTTATTCTTGAACTTGTTTTATTGAATTCTTATATCATTGTCATTATCCTCATGTTTATATTATGTTGAAAGTCATCTGTGGCCTGTAGTGCATAGATGGAGTTGGTATGATTATGACCAGGGATTATTCGGTATAATCATGACCGTAATGTTACAAATGATGTGGTAAAAGTCATCATTGGCCCGTAGTGCATTGATGGACAATTGTTGGCATGATCATGACCATTGATGAAAACACGAATATGCTTGGCCCGTAGTGCATGGATAATTTATGGTTGTGATACTAATGAATATCCTTGGCCGTAGTGCAGGGATGATGTGGATTATTTATTGAGCTGAGTCTCAGCGATTAAAGTGATGAAAAACCTTTTAAATCATAAAAGATAATAGATTTTGTTCTTTACTTGACTCTTCTAATGGATTGCTTATTAGGCTGCAGTTGTTAATCCAAAACTTGTTGTCTATTGTATTCTATCAGTTGTTAAACTGTTGAAGGCTAAGGATAATTTATTCTGCATTATATTAGTCATAATATTTCTTACTGGGCTAGTTGAGCTCACCCTTTCTTTCACTGTTCTCTTCAGGAAATGAGAATATAGCTGGGACGAGTCGGGGAACGGATTGATGGTCCAGATGGTTGTTTTAGTAGTCCTCACTATTCTATAAAATAGTGTGACAATAAATGTATTGAGGACTTATTTTGAGTTTGAATATTGTGTTGAAGACAATATTTGTATTAAAACTCACAGCTCATGTTGTATATTTAAGGTTGTATTTGTATTCTGTACCATGTATTTGGCGAATCAGAATAGGTGATGTATACCTATTTTGGGGGCGTCACAACCGCCACCTTATTGTAGAGCTAGGGTTTTAAGCCCAGCTCAAACCTTCTTTCCTTCCTTGCTTCCGTATCCACTTGTTGTGGAGCGAACCTAGCTAATTCATTAAACTTTATGGCATACTCCGAAACTGTCATATTTGTAATAACCATGAATTTGAAGTCACCTTATATGTATGTACATTGTTGATATTTAAAACTTTGTACTATATAGCGATTTAATATGTGATAACATATGTAAAGTGGTGCATGGCTCAATAAACCTATATACTATAGTTATGGATATATACATTTATAAATTTTGTTAAAAATTAAAGCTTCAAAACCTAATTATATATTAGGTGAGACAGTTAAATAACCTAAGGGTTATGGTAATAAGGAATGGTTAGTATTTAATATGTATACTAACTTAAGTGGATAATTTTGTTAATTCAAGTGATTAATAACTTTAAACCTATTTCTAGTAAACCTAATTAGGTTATGAGCTAAAGTCAAATGTATAAGTAATTAAATTTTATAAGATTAGAATGGAAACCTTAAATAAACAATTAGGGTAATACATATTAGAATTGTTAAACTATGTTTATTACATAGCCCAAAACAATTAAAGGAGAAGCCCAAAAGAAATAAAATGCAAGCCCATCTTTAGCCCACTTGATTAAGGGTATTTTAGACCTTTGATAAATCAAATTGGACATTAAAAATAAAAGAAAAATGAGGCAAATTGATTTGCTAACCCACTTTCCTTAAATAGCTAATCACCTTAATTTTCCTAATTTCTTACACAAAGGACATTGTTGTCTACTCCTCATTGGTTGAGAATCTCATTAAGGATACTTAATGATAAGATAAGGGGCATTGTCTAATGGGCAAAGAATGTATGGGGGATAATAGGATTGCAAGCATACCTTTAGTCCATTCCAATTTATTTCATTTCCTTCAATATTCATTTCTCCTTTCTTTTTCTCCCAAGCTTAGCAAGAGAGAGCTATAGAAAGAGAGTAAGATTTGGTTCATGCATCAAAAATTCATAACCTACTTTGGAAGAACAAGAAGGATAGCAAAGAAAACTAGGTTAGGTTCTCTTCCATTCTTTTTTTCTTCTTCTTCTACTTTGGTTTTACCTCAAAATATATGGGGGTTATGGTCTAATACTCAAAGTACCCTAGTTCTACATGTCTCATGTGTAGGACTAAGTATCTTGTGTATTAGAATAGAGATTTAGAGGAAGGAAATGAGCGTATGTTCTCCTAGGGGTGAAACCCTAGTTTTTCTTCAACTAAATCTTGTGTAACTCAAGTTTTACAACTTAGATTTGTGATCCGTCGAAGGGGAGTGCTAGATACATGAGTTATTTAGTAAACCCAAGTGGTAGAACACAAATCTATCAAGTATTGAAGCCATGGGAGCTGTTTTCCCCAAAATAGTCCACATAGAGAACATCTGTCATTAATGCCTCAGTCCACAAAAACACAGGTAAGCTAGAATTGCATAACAAACTACTTACCATATCCATAAGGGTACGATTTCGCCTCTCAGCTACACCATTCCGCTGCAGTGTACTAGGCATTGCATACTGAGTGACAATTCCATTTTCTTGATAAAATAAGGCAAATGGGCCAGGACTATGACCTGTATCATAGTGTTTATCATAATATTCTCCGCCTCTATCTGATCTCACTACTTTAATTTTTTGGTCAAGTTGATTTTCAACTTCAGCCTTGAAAACTTTAAACATATTTAGTGATTCAGATTTTTCATTAATCAGGTTGACATAAGTATAACAAGAATAGTCATTAATGAACGTAATGAAAATTTTGTGTCAACCAATTCCTGGAGAAAATGGTCCACATATATCAGTGTAAATCTCCTCAAGTAGTGCACCACTTTTAGTGGCTCCTTTCTAATGACCTTTCTCAAATTTTCCTTTTATACATTCAATACAATGGTTAAGATCAGAAAAATCTAGTGAATGAAGAATTCCATCCTTTATAAGACGTTGCATTCTGTCTTTTGAAGTATGGCCTAAGCGTTGATGCCACAATTTTGAAGAATTCTCATTATCTAGTTTTTTTTTATTTCCACTTTTAGAGGTATTTTTTGTCACATTCATTGTTAACAAGGATTCAACAAAGACATTATCCAAATTTATCTTATAGAGGCTTCCCTCTAAAGACCCAGAACCAATAACATGAGAGTAATGATAAATAATTATTTTATTATTCCCAAACTTAAACGAAAATCCATCAACGTCAAGTTTAGATACCAAAATTAAATTCTATGTCATACTGGGAACATAAAGTGTATCATATAAATACAAGATGAAACCACTTTCCAAAACTAAAGGAAAAGTTTCTACAGCTTCAACTTGTATAGACTCTCCATTGCCAACTTTAATGGTTCTTTCCTCCTTTTAAAGTGTCTTCTTTGAAAGGAATCCATGCAATGAATTATTAATGTGAACCATAGCTCCAGTGTCAAGCCACCATGTATTAGAAGGAACATCAATTAGAAAGGATTCATAAGTTACATAATAGATGGACGATATACCTTTCTTTTCAAGCCATTCTCTTAATTCAGGACATTCTTTCTGAATATGTCCTTGCTTCTTACAGAAGTGACATTTAGGACATGCCTTAGAGTAGTTACCTGAATAATTTGCCTTATTTGTTTTGGTAGAAATTGGTTTATCCTTATTCTTAAAACCTTTGCCATTTTTATAAGCCTTTTTTTATAGGATCCAGTGGTAGTCAAATGAGCAACATTAGGTTTTTCAACCTTAAGCCTTTCTTCATCTTGGACGCACATGGAGATTAACTTCCTCATCTTCCACTTTTCTTTCTGCGTGTTATAATTGATCTTAAATGAATCAAACTATGCAAAAAGAGAAGTCATAATGAAGTGAATAAGAAAGCCCTCAAAAATTGTCATGTCCATACACTTTAATTTAAAGGTCATGTCGTTCATCATCACATTTTCTCGCGCACCCCACTAACCCCACCATACCTGTTAGTAAGCATTTTCAAAATAAGTGTATTTGCATAAGTTTTAGAAGAACCCTTAAATTATTCCTCTACTGAAGTTAAGTATTTTTTAGCATTCTCAGAGCCAGGAATGACTCCTCGAATGACTTTCGTGATAGAGTTTTTTTTATAATCATAAGGGACATGCGGTTAGATCGCTCCCACTTTTCATAAATAGCCTTTTGCTCAATTGAGCTAGTAGCTGTAAGTGGAACAAGATGATCCACTCGTAGTGCATAGTCCAAATCCATAGTGCCGAGAACATTTTTCACTTACTCTTTTCAAGCAATAAAATTAGTTCCATTCAAGGTTTCAATTCAAGAGAGATACCCAGAAATACTAGTTGGATTCAATGTTAAAATATAATCATCCAGCTCATAAACATGCTTACAAAAAACTAAAAGAAATCCACAATGTACAACAATAATTAATAATTAATCATAACAAAACCAACTATAGGGCAACCAGTTAGTTACATAAAATCTATTTGCAACACCCAAAAATAGATTTTAATGAGATGTTGGTGCATAATTATTAATCTGTTGTTGGTCCAATTAATAATATACTAATAACATCCGCATAAAATAATCACAACACATTTATTCACGCATCATCGTTGGGCAGAAAATGAAATAAACATGTTACTTATGCAATAAAATTCCATTTAATAAATTCTAATTCTAATTTTTCATTGGGTAAAATTAAAATATTCATTTATTAAATGTAACATTCTGCGACTTTTCTTACTCTTTAATTGTTTCAATTAATAAACCTCTGTTGGGTTGATTATTAATTTTAACAATAAAAGAGTCACGCATACATGTAAATTATTATGATCAAACTAAATTCTCCTTTAAACAATATATATTAATTAAGTTTGAAAATTAACATTATTTATAATTTACATGTAATAACTTAAAAAACCTTAATAATTATGTTCTAAAATCTTAAAGTAAGATATATAATTATGATCATGAATCAATTATAAAATATTTAAATTAATTTAAACCCTTCACGAAAAAAAATTCTCCAGCAGCAAGCCCCAAGCCCCAAGCCTAATCAGGCAGCCCACCGATAACATGCAGGTTGTAACCATATATGCATGCCATAATAGTTCAAATTTGGATTATAGTATTAACATAAATTTGGACATAATAATATTATATTGAGAAAATAAAGTCAATACATATTACTTTAATATTTGTCCAATAGATTTAGCAGAATAAATGAATCATGATGCAGAACATGATGCTTTTTTTCTTGTGACATGTTATTTTTGTTCACAGCTTACAAGCATTCGTATTGGAAAATTCAAGCAGTACTTAATGTTTATTATTATGTATGCATCAAATTTCTAGAATTCAGGATGCTTCTATCTCTAAATTATATTGTACCCATAAAGAGATTATGCAAAATTAGAATTCTAGCATTATTACGTAATTAATTTATTCTATAAAATAATGTAACCACGCTCTTGATACCAAATACTATTAGGAATATTATTTATAGGCCACATAATTAATTAGCAAAATCATAAATAAAGTGATTAAATTAATACAATATGTAAGCCCAATAGTTACATAAATAGTAGAGGCCACATAAGGAATAAAATATTCCAACAATGGAGGTTGTTTTCCCCAAAACAGGCCACATAGAGAATTAAAGCTTTAAACCCCGAAAAAAGCTACTGTCTTCGTTTTTCTTAAGGCTATTTTGAACAGTTTCAAGTCTTTTAAAAATCTGGGAAAAATCACAGAGGCACCTTAAGAAGTTATCTACGTGTAGGAAAAAGAACGGACACGTTTTGATGTGTAGTTTGTGGGTAATGGCTTTTACCGTAAAGGACTCCTAAATATTTATACCCAGATTCCTCACCGTGTATACACTGAAAAAATCTGAAACTTTTACAGTATGTTCATATATGTTATGAGAGTGTGCCCTGAATGTTTCAGAATTTTTGGAGCAAAATTCGATTTATGAAAAATATAACAAGATTCAGAGATTTTGAGTACTTTAAAAATTGTAAAACACGTTCTAAAATTCCAGGAAAATTTGGAAATCATTATTGAGTCATATACTATCCCATTCCAGAAAAGAAGAATATTTGGAATCATTTTCGTATTTTTCTTAAAAATGATGATGTTATGAATAAAAGGAAATAAATAGTTAAATGATGTCATAAATAAGAAAAATATGATTTTAATGCTTGAATACTCCCGATATATAATATTCTAAATATTTTAGGATATTTTGGTGATTTATAATAAGAAGTATTATTTATGACCTTTTATGGGTATTAAATAAGTGGTTTAATAAATGGTGAACAATTAGAATAAATTGTTTAATTATATAATAAATTATTAAAATGTTATTATGATATTAATAATATGAGAATCTGATATTGTTAAATAAATAAAAATATTAAGATTAAAGCTTTATTGAATGGTTAACAATATTTAATTTAAGTATTAATAAATGATTAAAGTATTATTAAATGGCTATTAATATTAGATTAAAATATTATTAAAAGATTAATAATATTAGATTAAAGTATTATTAGATGATTAAAATATTATTAAGTAAATAATAATATTCGAGATTAAATAAAATGTTATTAAAAATGTAATAACATTAGTAGAAGGAAAAAATATTATTAAATGATTAATAATATTAGTAAATGAGTAAAATATTATTAAAAGGTTAATAATATTAGTAAATAAATAAAGTATTATTAATTGATTAATGATACTAAAGCATAAGTAAGGTAATATTAAAGTAATAATATTAATGTATGGTTAAAATATTATTAAGAGGATTAATAATATTAGTAAAGTATTAAAATATTATTAAGATGTTAATAATATTAGTAAGTTTAATAAAAGTGTTATTAGTGAACTAATAATTAATACTAAGAGGTGAATTAAATATTATCAAGATTAATAATATTAAGTAAATTCAAGGTACTTGTTATTTAATAGTAACATTATCGAGGTAGAATAATATTTCTATGAACTAAATGTAATATATAATATCTATGTGATTATATAATGTAATGTTATGCTTTGGCTAATTGAAAGATTAACTATAGGTCTCTCAAAAGAAGAAAATTAAACTGCCTAGCGGATAGAATTTAATTGCGTAGTTATAGTCTACAAACGAGGCAAGTTCCCTAACTCAAACTCTAGTTATTATTTTCAAAGCATGTTATTGAATAATTATTGATGATTATTCACATCTATAATGATTATTGAAATTCACACTTTGTGCAATTGAATTCCTGTTCTATTATTATTAAAATGTGAATTGAATTAAAGTTCTTTCATTCATGAACTATTTATGAGATAGATATATGCTAATTGTATCAGCTGGATCAATCATGTTTAAATTTTTTAAATCAAATGTGTTTTAAAAAGTTGTTCTTATTAAATTGATATGATAAGAACTCTTGACTGAGAAAAGGATGAATTTTATTAAGGCATGATGCTGGATTATTAAGTGTTTATCCATAAATCATGGAGTATGAAAGGCTGATCCCCTTGAATACCGAAACTTATTAAGAGGTCTAGTTAAATGACTGAGAACCTTGGCAAATATTCATGATTATTTCAAAACCACTCAGTACATGATATTCAATTGTTCGAATATTCAACTGTTGATTATTAATTCATGTTCCTTCACAATCTTATACTATTGTTGAACATTGAAAGTAGAACTTCTTTCTAGTCATGATATATCTCCTTTGTATATAAACTTGCTAAGAAAATTAGTTGCTTACCCTTTCTATATCAAGACATTTATTTCAGTTAAGCCTAAAGGATCCAATATGAAAGACAAATGGAAGGGCAAGATCCACAAATAGTTTAGAATGAATGTTAATTATTATTATCTGATTGAATTACATATGTAAGCCTTTTGTAATATGAATGGTGTGCTTAGGTTAAGGTTAGGAAAACCTTGGGACTATGTTATGAAACTTTATTATAATGAACAATGTATGATTATTATTCACAATAGTTTATAAAATGCTTATGATGATGATAGATCATGAGCACCGAATCTGAGGTTAGAGAACCTGGATTTGGGGGCGTCACAATATTTTCCAACTTTAACTCCAAAAACTTCACCTCCATCCTAGCCTGCATACTGGACGAGAAATAATTCTCGAAGAACAGTGTTTTAAACCTAGTCCATGTCACCACTCCTTCTCCAGCTCTAGTTTGATTTGTCTCGCACCAGAAATTCGCCTCACCTTTCATCATATAAGTAGCAAAAGCCGTCATTTGCCCACCGTTACCCTAGCAATCACAAAAGCCTTTTCTATCTCCTTTACCTAAGTTTGGGCTTCTATAGGGTCAGTTATCCCTCTAAACTCTGGCGGTCCTACTACCTTGAATTCTTTAAAGTTTTCCAATCGATTGTCTGGCTGATTTCATGCGGCTGGTATTCCATTATGTATAGCTTGAACTAACATATTTGAAAAATTTTGCA
This sequence comes from Panax quinquefolius, assembly GCA_020205615.1. Taxonomy (NCBI): domain Eukaryota; kingdom Viridiplantae; phylum Streptophyta; class Magnoliopsida; order Apiales; family Araliaceae; genus Panax; species Panax quinquefolius. The sequence goes on from CM035168.1 coordinate 73,738,447, forward strand.
TTGGGTCTGGTTGTCCTCCAGCATTGTTAACATATTCTTCTGCTCTTTGGTTTCAGTTTTATCTTCTTGACGGCATTATCTGGTTAATTAAAACAATAAATTATTCTTTATTATTTTACATTCTAAGCCTTATCGTATAAGTATAACATGTAACACGTAATTTCAAACTCAAATAATCAAGTACTCAAAATATTAAATTTTGAAAAACTCAGTTTATTGTATTAACCTATTATCAAATAGATACTTACTATCTTAATAAAAAACTTATTTCCTTAATTAAATATATATTCATATTCATTCAACTAATTCATAGTACTTTACATAATATAACACATCGTTATAAACATCTGATATCCCTACGCAGCCACAAAAGTCGGGATTCGTTTCTACAACTTATACAAAAGTTGAGAGTATTACATTACACACACATACATATCATATACACATCATCGAGCATACATATTCAAATAATACTAATACTACTTATTTCCTACGCCTTCTCCTGATCTTGGACAACCTTTCGCCTTATAACCTTCCAACCCACAAATAAAACATGCACCTTGCTTTGAATTGGGACAATGAAGAGAGATATGTCCCTCATGTCCGTAATTAAACATACATTTTCCCCTTTCCTGTATATGCCTTCATGTTTCCTTTTACAATTTGTACACTTTCTTATTCTTTTAAAGTTCCCTTGGTTGTAATCACGGTCATTCATCTTTCTTTTCCCCTTCCTGCTTGGAGCAGCACACGATATGCAACTTTTGGCTCCCATCTGATCAATTTGGATTTTCAGCTTATCTTATTCTTCCATTATTTTAATTAACGCCTTCTGCAATTGGCTATTTAATAGTTTTTTTTATTTCCCATAACTTTTCCAAAGAAGAAACCTTGTTCCGCAGATTCTGCACTTCCTTTGATGCTTAATCAGCTCTAACTTCCATGTCCAAATTACTATCTGTTAGTACCACCTTTTCTAGGTCTGTTACTATATTTTCCAAAATAATCACCTCATCAAGGTTACTTTCAATGTGAGCCTCTATTTCAGCTAGTGGCTTAGATATTGGCTCGGGTGGAGTGATTTACTCCTTCTTCACGATATAAGTGTATCCTAATCCTTTTTCGCCTGACATCTACACATAAATTATCTTGATTAGTACATATCATAGACGCACAATTATTAATAGTTTTATATAAGTTACTTTTATTTTGTTTTACGATGAATTTAATTAATTCATCTCCTTTAAACTCTATTTGAGTTATTTATGTTTTTAATGTTTCTATCTATCCTAAGGTATCCCCACCTAAGGTTTCTAACCTAAAGCGTTGATACCATGTTGTGATGCCCCCAAATTCGGATACTTGAAACTCGTATTAGGTGTTCCACGATAACATACATTTAAACTACTTAATATATTAATTAAGGAAAAGTATTATATCAAAGTTTTCTACCTCCCCTATATTCAAGAACCATTAAGTAATTCATTACATGATAATTAGTAACTTATCAAAAATACAACTATTACAAATAACATTGTATAACCTAGTCCTTCAGCTTTCCCTTTCCTTTGTCCTTGTCAAAACCTTCAGGTCGAGCTAGCTTAGCTGAAAACATTTAAATTTAAAGCAAGAATGAGCATTTAATTTTCCAGCAAGTAATAACAAATAATAAATATTAGCTGAAAGAAATAAATATTTTCTTTGAACTACACTTCTACAACAAAGCAATAGTTGTGAAGTAACCTGGAACAATACTGAACAACATATCAAATTAATTACATTTTTGAAACTACGTACAGACTATGAATGATGAGTGGTCGATAGACTATGAACTTTTATTTTCAATTTTTTAAAAGGTTATACAGAAATTCATCTGCAAATCATCACGACTTACGAGCATGGAGGGTGATCATCCTGTTATGCCGTGTATTGATTAATACTACGTGTTAGAATGATATTTTTGCTCATCATATCCGCCTTTGGCGCAAAAATGTTTCTCACGTTCAGGATGTTCATACTCAGTCCAGAATCCAAACCAAAATAATTCAGTTAGATGACAACAATGTTCTATCATGTTAAACGATATATTTAAATCTATGTCTAGCCGAGTCAAAGAGCTTAGACGACTTTTAATACATACTGAAATTGAATAAGCATGTATCAACAAGTGTTCAAATATAAAAATTATTCAAGTGAGGACACTTGCATAATCTAACTTAGCTATTAACGAACATAATATTTCTTGATCATATATGGATCAAATAAAGATAGTAATAATACACTGGTAAACCATGAACGAATAGAATTTGAGAACTTGCATGAAGACAAAGGTTTAGATACATGTTAAATAAAAGTAGAGTTAAGAAACTTGCACAACAAAAATATAGTTCAGAAACTTTCTTACACATGTCCATTGCATAAAGTAAATGCAAAGGTTAAGATACTTTCCTGATTTGCTGCTTACGGCTACACAACTTAGTTCTATCTTTTATACAAAGACCTGTCATTAATAAGATTAATCTTTCAATTAGAATAATATATCATAACACATAATACTACTATTTGCAGTCATCACATAACTTAAGCACATTGTCACATATTTATATCAGTCATTAGAACATAAACAACCACTTATCAAGTCTAACTATGTCAATCTGGTTGGACCTCGGTATCAATTCGGTGTCCCGATAACCTTATCAGATAACTTAACGAGTTTATTTTTAATAAAACTCTATTATGTAGCTTTAATATTATTTTAGATCATTAAAATATCCTTTATAATATTTTTTTCGGAAGCTTATAATAATTTTCAAATAATTATTATCTTTTATAATGATTTTTCAAACATTAAAATCATTTTTAAATGATTTAAATATTGAATAATCCTATTATCATTAATATTTAAATAATATTGAAATATTAATGAAATCCTTAGCAAAATATTATAGTTATTTATAATGACTCAAAATATTTTTAAAACATTAATATTACCCTTAATGATTTTAAAAACATTTAAAATCATTTTTAACTAGTTACCATTAATATTTAAATATTAATGTATTTTTTTATCAAAATATTAAAATTATTTATTATAACCTAAAATTCTTTTAAATCATATATATCATTTTTAAATCATAAAAGCATTTTTAAATCATTTATTTAATAATTATTAAATAAATATAATATCATTAATATTAAATTATTAATGAAATTTATATCAAAATATTAAAAGTCAACTTATATAACTTAAAATATTTCTAAACACTTTATTATCATTTAAAATGATTTTTATAATATTAAAATCATTTTTAACTAATTTATTTAATATAATTATGAAATAAATTTAATATCATTAATATTCAAATAAATAAAAATATTAATGAAAATTATGTCAAATTATCAAAATTTAATTTTTATAACTTAAAATAATTTTTAAAACTCATTTTGGAATTTTTAGGAATTATTTTCTATTTTTATTGATTTATTGAAAATTAATATAATTAATTTTAATAAAACTGTCGCTAAAGGGTTTAGCGACAAAAACTGTTACTATTGGTGTTCTTGAGGCTCAAGAACACTCAAAGTCAGTTCCTTGGTATCTACTTTGACCAGCCTTAATTCTCAGTTCAAGAGGTTTATGGGCATGCTAATGTACTAATCATGTAATATTGATGTAATATTACATGAACCAACAATAATCAAGGTCATACTACAACACAGTTAAAAGATCTAAAAGCTCAAAGCGGTTATCAGGCCCTTTCTGGGTTTTCTGGGTTACCCAAAAACCCAGGCAGTGCTTGATAACTACTTTGTGCCTTGATTAATCTGAGTTCTATTAATTATTTAGGTGTTTAAGTGGTTCAATCTTGTAGTCCTAATGTCAAAGAATAATAATACGACAATTAGGTAGCTTAACTACATCACAATCTCAAGATTTTACTTGGTCAAACCTTGTCAGAAACTGTGTTCTTAAGTTTTCTGGAAGTTCAAGAAAACCAAGTTTGTGCTCGGTCAACTCACTTTGACTACTTATATCGTTGATCTTGTTAGTTGTTTATATGATCTATTCCCATGATAATCTAGTCCATATACCAGTGTATAAATATCATACATCTATAGAAGCTAAACACATAACAATTGCAAGATCTAAGACAAACAAAACCTTATCAGACCCATCTGGGGAATTTCTGGGTTACCCAAAACTCAAAGTCATGGCTGGTCAACCCACTTTGACCATTAATATCTTGGAATCTAGACATGATATGAACACGATTCCACTTTCACATTACTCTCCTCATAGCATACTACAACTCTAATACATCTAACAAGGCTAAACATTAACAGATCTAGATTTATGGCCTCTAACATTTGCTTGTCAGGTCATAAATCTAGGGTTCTTGATAGTTTTGAAAACTTCATTTTTAAGCACTTTGATGTTATGGATCTATGATATAACATCATAGATCACTAAATAACATCTTATAACACTTAAATAAACATAAAAACACATACTCTATCTTAGTATACAAGATTAAATTAAGTTAGGATTTATACCTCTCTTTGAACAAGCTTTGATCTTGGCTTCCTAATATGTTTTTGGGGTGTTAAGGACCTTACTAGGGACTTAATTACTTACGGATTTCGTGGCTTGAGAGTAAGAATGTAAAGACCGGAAATTTTTAGACAATTATATATGTATTTTTACGAATTAATTTTTTTATTTATTTATATTAATAATTATTATGAATATTGGTACCAGTAATAGTATTTTGAAATATGTGCGATATGGATTGAGCAGGATAACTATGAATGAAAGTAAAGTCGGTTATGGTTCAAACACCTAATTTTGGATTTTGAATAAGGAATTTGAAAATTAATAATATAATAATTATATTTTAGTGCTATAAGTATGTACTTTATATGTGTACTGATAATTATTGATCAATTATAGTGTAGGATGACAAAACCTTAAGGTTAACCTGATAAACCGTAATTTGAAATTCAAATAGGAATTTAAGACTGATAAGTGATTGTGTAAATGTGATTAATGATAAGTAATATTGATAGTAAACCTAAAATATCCTAATGTTCAATTAGATAAAACCTAATTATTAATTTAAGCTATTTGTAATGTAATTAGGAAACCCTAATCCTAATTTACAAGCCCTAATGTTGATTTATAAATCTTAAACCTAATTTCCAAACACTAATGTAATTAAGAAACCCTAATCTAATTAGGAAACCCTAATTTCTAAATTAGAAAGCCTAATTTTTATTTTAAACCCTAACGATAAAATCCTAAAAAATAATTTGCAAACCCTAAGGGTTGGGATGAGATGACAAGGATGCCATTAAAATGGTAATTAATTGGACCAAAATGCCCTTTTTTGCATTCTTTATTATGTGGAGTGTAGATCTTACCATATATGGGGTTGTTCACCAACTCTAGATTGCCCATGTAACTTAAAACAGTACAAATCAGGCAAGCCTCAATCATTTTATCAGCCAAATACATTGCATCAACTGATATATAGATTAAAGAGAGAGAAAAGTTCACAAACCAAGTTCATTTGTTCACTAACCCTCGACCAAGTCCCTTTCTCTCTAAAGCCACTAATTTCATTAGTGGACCAGTCCCAAATAAAAAACCCCTAGCACCCCAATAACAGATTAGGAAGCCAAGATTCAAGCATTGTTCAAAGAAAGGTATGACCCTAAACAAAAATTTGATCTTGTGTGCTATGATAGATCTTGTGTTTTTGTGTTTAAACATGTGTTATAGGATGTTAATTAGTGATCTATGATGTTACATCATAGATCCATATCATCAAAGTGCTCAAAAATCGTGTTTTTCAAAACTGTCAAGAACCCTAGATTTATGGCCTGACAACCGAATATTAGAGGCCATAGATCTAGACCTGTTTATGATTTTTCTTGTTTTATATATTGGACTTGTAGTATGCTATGATGGGACTGTTCTGGAATTGGAATCATGGTCATGCCATGTATAGATTGCAAGTTATGGAAGGTCAAAGTGTGTTGACCGACAATGCCTTTTTGTTTCTAGGTAACCTAGAATTTACCTAGAAACGTCTGACATCATGTTCATGAGCCCAGATCTTTCTTGTGTTATGTGATTTGTTTTTGTTGTTGTATCAAAGTTATAGTACGGTATATTAACTATATATACATGCCTTTAGATCACTTAAACAACAAATATGATAAATTTAGTGGATGGTCAAAGTAGCTTCAACGAACACAATTTCTGTTTTCTAGGTAACCCAGAAAACTCAAGAACATGAGTTCTGACAGGGTTTGACCGACTTAGATCTGGAGCTGTTGATGTAGATGGACTGACTTAGTATAATAGAGTTGTTCTTTGACAAGTGGTCTACAATCTGAAACTCTTAAAACATCAAAACATTACCTAGAAAGCAAGTTGTGGTAGCCCAAAAAAGTGGCCACTCACATTGTTCTTATTTTCTGGGTAACCCAGAAAATAAAAAACAACTCTAACAGTTACTTTGCAAACTTAGTTTTCATTTGTGGAATTTTGTTTGACCATGATTGTTGTTGATACATGTAGTATTACATCAATACTACAAGATCAAAGCTTTAGCTTGCCCAGAAACCTCATGACCTGATAATTAATGTTGGTCAAACATAGCACCAAGACACTACCTTTGAATGTTCTTGAGGCTCAAGAACACCAATGACGACAGTTTCTGTCGCAAAAGGCTATAGCGATAGTTTTATTAATATTAATTAAATTAATTTCCAAAAATCATTAAAAAATAGAAATTAATTTCTAAAAATTTCAAAATTAGTTTTAAAAACTATTTTAAGTTATAAAAACTTAACTTTTGATAACTTAACATATTTTTCATTAATGTTATTATTTATTTGAATATTAATGATAATAAATGTATTATATAAATTAGTTAAAAATAGTTTTAATATTATAAAAATCATTTTAAATGAGGATAAAGAGTTTAAAAATATTTTAAGTTATAAAATATGGCTTTTAATATTTAAAGGTAAATTTCATTAATAATTTAATATTAATGATATTAGATTTATTTAATAATTATATTAAATATATAGTTTTAAAATGGTTTTATTGATTTAAAAATCATTTAAAAATGATATAAATGATTTAAAAATATTTTAATTTATAGTAAATGACTTTTAATATTTTGATGAATAATACATTAATATTTAAATATTAATGGTAATTATTTAAAATAATTTTAAATGTTTTAAAAATCATTTAAGGGTAATATTAATGTTTTAAAATATTTTAAGTTATTATAAATAACTTTAATATTTTTGCAATGGTTTCATTAATATTTTAATATTATTAAAATATTAATGATAATAGAATTATTTAGTATTTAAATCATTTAAAAATGATTCCAGTGTTTAAAAAATCATGTTAAATTATAATAATTGTTTAAAAAATTATTAGAAGTATATGAAAATTAATATAACTGATATTTGAATTATCTAAAATAATATTGAAGCTACAGAATAGAGTTTAATTGAAAATAAACTCGATAATTATTTGATAAATTCGTCGATACACCGAATTGATTCCAAAATTGATCCGGACCTATATAGTTTGAACTGATAAATGATTGTATATGTTCTCATAACTAATGTAACTATGTGACAATGTGCTTAAGTTATGTGAGAACTGCAAATAGCAGTATTATGTGTTATAATATATTATTCTAATCAAAAGAATAATCTTATTATTGATAGGTCTTTGTATAAAAGATAGTACTAAGTTGTGTAGCTGTAAGCAGTAGATCAGGCAAGTATCTAAACCTTACACACTAATTTTATTTTGTGCAAACAGGTATATGTTTATGCAAGTTTCTATAACCTTTTATTGTTCAAGTATCTTAACCTCTGCATTTACTTATGCAATGATTTTGTGTAAGTAAGGTATTAAATTATATTATTGTTATACAATTTTATGAACTCTACTGTTATTGATCATGTATCTAAACCTTTGTCTTCATACAAGTTCTCAAATTCTATTCGTTCATTGTTTACTAGTATAGTATTAATGTATGATCATGATATATACCCTGTTCGTTAATAGCTAAGCTTGGTTATGCAAGTAGCCCCACTTGGATAATTATTGTGTTGATACATGCTTATTGAATTCTGGTATGTACATGTTAACTAAAAGCCGTCTAAGCTATTTGTTTCAGCTAGACATAGATTTAAAAATATTATTGAACATGATAAAACTTTATTATTATCCAATCAAATTGTTTTGGTTCGGATTCCATACTAAGTATGAACATCCTGAATCTGGGAAATTTTTGTTTGCCCAAGGCAGATATAATGAACGAAAATATCGTTCTAACATGTAGTATTGATCAATACATGGCATAACGGGCTGATCACCCTCCATGCCCGTAAGTTATGACGGTTTACGGATGAAGTTCTATATAACCTTTTCAAAAATTGAAAACAAAGTTCATATTCTGTCGACTGCTATCCATTTATAGTTAGTACGTAGTTTCAAAAATGAAATAGAATTGATTTGTTGTTCAGTATTATTTCAATTTACTTCACTATATTTCTTCGTTGTAGAAGTACAGTTCAAAGAAAATATTTATTTCTTTCAGCTAATATAATAATTATATTTCAGTGCTATAAGTATGTACTGTATGTGTGTACAGATAATTGTTGATCAATTACAGTGTAGGATGACAAAACTTTAAGGTTAAACTGATAAACCGTAATTTGAAATTCAAATAGGAATTTAAGACTGATAAGTGATTGTGTAAATGTGATTAATGATAAGTAATATTGATAGTAAACCTAAATAGAAAACCCTATTAGTTAAATACCCTAATGTTTCAATTAGGTAAAACCTAATTATTAATTTAAGCTATTTGTAATGTAATTAGGAAACCCTAATCCTAATTTTCAAGCCCTAGTGTTGATTAGTAAATCTTAAACCTAATTTTCAAACACTAATGTAATTAAGAAACCCTAATCTAATTAGAAAACCCTAATTTCTAAATTAGAAAAACTAATTTTAATTTTAAACCCTAATTATAAAATCCTTAAAAATAATTTGCAAACCATGAGGGTTAAACCCTAAGGGTTGGGATAAGATGACAAAGATGCCAATATAATGGTAATTAATTGGACCAAAATGCCCCTTTTCACATTCTTTATTATGTGGAGTGTAGATCTTGCCATATATAGGGTGGTTCACCAACTCTAGATTGCCCATGTAACTTAAAACAATACAAATCAGGCAAGCCTCGATCATTTTATCAGCCAGATACATTGCATCAAGTGATATATAGATTAAAGAGAGAGAAAAGTTCACAAACCAAGCTCATTTGTTCACTAACCCTCGACCAAGTCCCTTTCTCTCTAAAGCCACAAATTTCATTAGTGGACCAGTCCCAAATAAAAAACCCCTAGCACCCCAATAACAGATTAGGAAGCCAAGATTCAAGCATTGTTCAAAGAAAGGTATAACCCTAAACAAAAATTTGATCTTGTATGCTATGATAGATCTTGTGTTTTTGTGTTTAAACATGTGTTATAGGATGTTAATTAGTGATCTATGATGTTACATCATAGATCCATAGCATCAAAGTGCTCAAAAATCGTGTTTTTCAAAACTGTCAAGAACCCTAGATTTATGGCCTGACAACCGAATATTAGAGGCCATAGATCTAGACCTGTTTATGATTTTTCTTGTTTTATGTATTGGACTTGTAGTATGCTATGATGGGACTGTTCTGGAACTGGAATCATGGTCATGCCATGTATAGATTGCAAGTTATGGAAGGTCAAAGTGTGTTGACCGACAATGCCTTTTTGTTTCTAGGTAACCTAGAATTTACCTAGAAACGTCTGACATCATGTTCATGAGCCCAGATCTTTCTTATGTTATGTAATTTGTTTTTGTTGCTGTATCAAAGTTATAGTATGGTATATTAACTACATATACATGCCTTTAGATCACTTAAACAACAAATATGATAAATTTAGTGGATGGTCAAAGTAGCTTCAACGAACACAATTTCTGTTTTCTAGGTAACCCAGAAAACTCAAGAACATGAGTTCTGACAGGGTTTGACCGACTTAGATCTGGAGCTGTTGATGTAGATGGACTGACTTAGTATAATAGAGCTGTTCTTTGACATGTGGTCTACAATCTGAAACCCTTAAAACATCAAAACATTACCTAGAAAGCAAGTTGTGGAAGCCCAAAAAAGTGGCCACTCACATTGTTCTTATTTTCTGGGTAACCCAGAAAATAAAAAACAACTCTAACAGTTACTTTGCAAACTTAGTTTTCATTTGTGGAATTTTGTTTGACCATGATTGTTGTTGATACATGTAGTATTACATCAATACTACAAGATCAAAGCTTTAGCTTGCCTAGAAACCTCATGACCTGATAATTAATGTTGATCAAACATAGCACCAAGACACTACCTTTGAATGTTCTTGAGGCTCAAGAACACCAATGACGACAGTTTCTGTCGCAAAAGGCTATAACGATAGTTTTATTAATATTAATTAAATTAATTTCCAAAAATCATTAAAAAATAGAAATTAATTTCTAAAAATTTCAAAATTAGTTTTAAAAACTATTTTAAGTTATAAAAACTTAACTTTTGATAACTTAACATATTTTTCATTAATGTTATTATTTATTTGAATATTAATTATAATAAATGTATTATATAAATTAGTTAAAATAGTTTTAATATTATAAAAATCATTTTTAATGAGGATAAAGAGTTTAAAAATATTTTAAGTTATAAAATGTGGCTTTTAATATTTAAAGGTAAATTTCATTAATAATTTAATATTAATGATATTAAATTTATTTATTAATTATATTAAATATATAATTTTAAAATAGTTTTATTGATTTAAAAATCATTTAAAAATGATATAAATAATTTAAAAATATTTTAATTTATAGTAAATGACTTTTAATATTTTGATGAATAATACATTAATATTTAAATATTAATGGTAATTATTTAAAAATAATTTTAAATGTTTTAAAAATCATTTAAGGGTAATATTAATGTTTTAAAATATTTTAAGTTATTATAAATAACTTTAATATTTTTGCAATGGTTTCATTAATATTTTAATATTATTAAAATATTAATGATAATAGAATTATTTAGTATTTAAATCATTTAAAAATGATTCCAAAGTGTTTGAAAAATCATGTTAAATTATAATAATTGCTTAAAAAATTATTAGAAGTCTATGAAAATTAATATAACTGATATTTGAATTATCTAAAATAATATTGAAGCTACATAATAGAGTTTAATTGAAAATAAACTCGATAATTATCTGATAAAGTCGTCGATACACCGAATTGATTCCAAAATTGATCCGGACCTATATAGTTTGAACTAATAAATGACTGTATATATGTTCTCATAACTGATGTAACTATGTGACAATGTGCTTAAATTATGCGAGGACTGTAAATAACAGTATTATGTGTTATAGTGTATTATTCTAATCAAAAGAATAATCTTATTAATGATAGTTCTTTGTATAAAAGATAGTACTAAGTTGTGTAGTTGTAAGCAGTAGATCAGGCAAGTATCTAAACCTTACACACTAATTTTATTTTGTGCAAACAAGTATATGTTTATGCAAGTTTCTATAACCTTTTATTGTTCAAGTATCTTAAGCTCTGCATTTACTTATGCAATGATTCTGTGTAAGTAAGGTTGTAAGACCCCGAAATTTTTTTAAATAAAAAGGAATTTCCTTTATTTATTATTTTGAAATAGTAAGGGTTGATTTGATTAATGTGGATAGTTAAGGGTTAAATCGCGAATATTTCAAAATAAGCAAGTGGTTATAAAATATTCATTTTGCTCTGGGAATATTCGTTTGGTCATGGAATATTAAATCTCGTCGGGAATATTCGTATGACGGCGCTGCGACCGTGTGTGGAGCCCCATAACTGAAAGCGATTGGATGAAGAAAACGACAAATATAAGTTGGTTGAAAATAACAGTATTAGTTATTCTGATTAAGATCGTTGGAATACCTTATGGTTAAAATACGATGTCTACGTGGTTGCATGATGAGCACTACGGGTATTACCGCAAAGATTATTGAATTATTGATCCTTACGTAAGATGGCACTACTCAATAATTTTCACAGTGAGTTACTTGCTCAATATTTTATTTTATTGATTCAATAATTCTTTGCGTTGATATTTTATATTATTGTTGTTCAATAATTGTCACTTTGCCGCATTATCTCCATTATCGGATCAATAATTCATATTATTTGAATAATATTATTAGATAGCATTATTGGCAATGTCTAGAAAGTTACATCAAGGAGAGGTTTGGTCACCTAATTGCGGCGCCAATGAAGGAGAAATCCTTATCTGAAAGCCCCTCTTTCCTGGAAACTACTGGTTGTCATAATTGTGATTACGTAATATTATTTGTGAATAATTAATTATTGATTCATATGATAAAGAAATATTTATTTTATGTGGATATAAATGATGGATTTATTTATGTGGTTATAAATGAAGAAATTATGTTGAGGTGTTTTATCGAGATTTTATCGGATTGGAGGTATTAAAAATTAAATCGGGGGTTTTGAGATATATTATGGGGTTATAATTTTTAATCCGACCGTTGGATTGTGGTAATTTTTGGGTATGTTATACATACATAAGTTGAGTATATGTCCACAAATTTTGAACCGATTAAAATGCACGAATGATTTGTTGTGAATTTTAAGAGGTGTCGGATTCTTAAATTAGGTTTATAATTGATTTTGGTGGAAAATTCTAGAATTGAGTGGGCCCCACTTGTGGTTGGTGAAAAAATGTGCTGAATTTTATTTCAAATGTGGTGGGTGGCAATAGTAGCGGTGTAAAGCCATCGGTAGCGGTCAAGTCTGCTTTTGGGCTAACATTTTCCTATAAATAGAGGGCTAAGTTAGAATTGAAAATCACACCAGAAACAAAGTTTTCTCTCTTTCTCTCTCTATATTATTTAGCATATTTTGTGAGTATTTAGATACTTTGAGAGTTCTTTGTTCATCTGAAAGTTTCATTCAAAGATCACTTCCGACCTTTCCTTTCAAGTAATCTTGATTCTTTGAGGTAAGGGATATTATTTTTTTAAGTAATGATATTATTTCTTCAATATCATTATCTTTGAAATGTTGATCCGAAGTTTTATCAAATTTGGAACTTTTTCATGTCGGGTTACTATTCATGAGTTACTATTCACGAGTTACTATTCATGAGTTACTATTCACGAGTTACTATTCACGAGTACTATTCATGAAGCGTGAAAATGTTTTTTTGTGGAATTTCTATCTTTTGGTGTCGGAGTTACTATTCACGTGATACGACCTATTCACGATATCTGACCTTATTCACGTATCTGAGACTATTCATCGAAAAATAAAATTTCTTCTTTTCGTCCAAAATATCTATTTTGGATACTAGCTTTGATTGTATCCATGTTTTGATCATTCTTGAATTTTACACCACTATGATTATTTTTGAGGTATTGTTGGACATGGATAAAACAAAGTACGAATCCTTAATCCTTAATCCTTGTCATTTTGTTTCACTGGATTCGTTCTTTAAAAATATTTTTTATCATCCTCGATCTTAAATGATGATATTATTGAATATCTTTGACTTTAGTAGTGCAAAGATGAATGATTTCTGAAGAATATCTTTGGCTGTAGTGCAAAGATGAAGCGGTGTTTAAATGAACATGATCGATCGATGAATATCTTTGGCCTTTAGTGCAAAGATGAACAAAAGTTGAGATGAACATGACCGATTGATGAATATCTTTTGCTGTAGTAGTGCAAAGATGAATATTTGATTTGAGATGAATATTGATTGATGTTACGAGGATAAAATATTGATGATGGATTTATTAAATTCATAGATTATAGTAGATTTCATTCTCTACGTAACTCTTCTATGAATTATTATTTCGCTATGCGAATATTGATCTGAAACTTGTTGTCTATTGTATTCTATCAGATTTTTCCCTGTTGGAGACTAACGATAATTTGTTGTATATTATCTTAGTCATAGTATTCTTTACTGGGCTAGTTGAGCTCACCCTTTTCCTTTTTGTTCCATTCTTCTCGTGGAGGAGAATATAGAAAATGCAGTCGGGGTATGGAATGAAGGTTTTAGAAAGGATTGTTTAGTAGTCCTCACCATTTTTGTAAAATAATGTATCAATAAATGTGATGAGGATTTATTTGAGTATAGATATTGTCTAGAAGATAATATTTGTATTTAAACTCACAGTTTTACTGTTGTTATAATAAAGTTTTAGTTGTTTCTGTACTATGTAATTGGCGACTCAGAATGGGTGATGTATACCTATTTTGGGGGCGTCACAGTTGGTATCAGAGCTTAGGGATATGATCTCTGGCGGAGATCGGGGAATAGAACTAGGAGGGGAGAGACGAGTAAATCCTTCGCTAGTGTGTCTTACCTAAGCTTATTTGTTGGTTGGTCATATTATAGGGGTATTATGTGATTTGTTAATTTATTTAATTAACCCTTGTTTTATGATAGTTTTTTTAGAATGGTCATTTTGAGAACGTTAACAATGGAGTGAATGAGATCGTGGAGACACCTCTAATCGCCAACCGTGATAATGTGATGTCGGTAAGAAGGAATTAGAGATATCCATGTGGTGAGTGAAGAATTGATAGTTGCACCCGAGATAATCGCAGAGGTAACAAATGAGAGTGAGGAAGAAGAGGAAGAAGAGGTACCAAGAGAGTTTATTAGAGGTATTTTATGATCGAAATATAGAATTGCAAAATCGTATTCATGAGTTAGAAGAGCGAAAGCTAAAGAATTGCGAGGCGATCGTGGAGCAAAAGGATGCAACGATTCAAGCTTGTGTTACCCGATCGTGATGCTTGAATGTAAAGCACTCTTTGGCGAGAGTATAAGATGATAAAGTTTGGAATCGAAATGAAAGAAGAAATAAGCGAACGAGTGTGAATGAGTGATGCATGGGTAAAAAGTCGCACGACGCGTTGATATTATGGAAAGAGATGTCCAATCTAAAAAGAGAAGATTTAACGATGACGGAAGACGTCGGCGTGACAACATCAAAGACCATCAACAAATTCTAGGGAAGAGAACGATCGCCGCTTAGATGCTACGAGATGTGGAGAGGAGGGACATATAAGGTCAAACTGCTCAAAGCCTTCCAAGGTATGCTATAATTGTGGAAAAGAAGAAAATATCGCTCGAGATTATGCGATATCGAAACCCGATCCAGCGTGAATGGTGACTCAAAAGGATGTCCCAGAAAAGTCAAAGTCAACGGTTCTTGGAAGAGCGTTTGTCGTGACCGGTCAAAATGCGAGGAACCCGAACGAAGTTAGCACGGGTTAGTTAATTATAAATTCTTGCAAAGTTTATACCTTACTAGATACCGGTTCTACCCATTCATTTATCTCTCCTGCATGTGCTCAACGTTTAAACTTGACTCCGGAGAAATTAGACTTTGACCTATCTGTGGAAACTCCGTTAGGAGAAACTTTCATCACATCCACTGTTTATAAATCTTGTTTGATTCAAGTTGGCACTATCACATTACCTGTTAACCTTATTTCTATAGAGATATTTTCTTTTGATGTGATTTTAAGGTTAACTACTCATCATGCCAAATTGATTGCTTTTGTAAGGTTGTTAGTTTTCATATTCCTAAGCAACCTGTTAATTCAATTCAAGAAATCAAACCATTGTAGTCAAACATTTTCATATCAAGCCATGAAGTCATTCGTTTATTACGGATGTCAAATTTTCTTAGTCCATGTTATGGATTTGAATAAAGACACATCAGATTTGAATAATATTCTTGTTGTTATTGATTTTTCCTGACGTATTTTCTGAAGAATTTCTTGGCTTACTCCCAAAGCTTGATATTAAATTTTGTATCGAATTTGAATCCCATTAAAAAACTCATGTCTAAAATCTCATATCGAATGGCTCTATTGAACTTCGAGAGTTAAAATTCAACTATAAATTTGGTACCGAGCCTTTATCTTGTGACTTCCTTTGTGGAATTCACCTGCCGAACTCTCTCTGTAGGGGACGTCATATTCGATGCGATAGTAAATCGATAGGTGTCATTGTGACGTCTTATCCAAGATTGGGATATGAGTCACAGCTTGAGAGCAACCTAAGTCGATGAATCGAAATACGTAGCTTTGAGGCTTAGTTGGTTATTATCGGAGATTCGTTGAAGGATATTCTCGAATCGCTATTCCATTAACGCAATGGTGATTCGTAGAGATACAAAAAATCGAATGGAGCAAGGAATGTGGGAAGAGCTTGAAGAACTCAAGAGAGACTCATTTCAAAGACATGTTCGACCATGCCATCCTGGAAAAGCGAACGTGGTAGGCGGCGTGTTGAGTAGAAGATCGTATATCAGTCGAAAATGCGATATTGTCAAAGACTAATTTCGTATAATTTACAAATAATAGAGATGGAGATGAAAACTCTAGGTACCCACGTGATGATATACGAGTATAATCGACTTTAATCGATAAAGTTAAAGTCGCTCGAGCCACCGGAATCGAAATGATGCGTATGAAGAAGAAAGTACAAGAAGGAGCTATTCCTAAGCGAGAATTGATGAAGAAGGAATACTTGAGTCCACTCTAGACTTTGTGTTCCTAACGACTCGATTTGAAGTACAAGATTATGATGGAGGCACACAATACACCATTTGCAATCCATCCTGGAAGTACTAAAATGTATCGTGATCTTCATATACATTTTGGTGGAATAATATGAAGAGAGAGATTGCAAAGTTTATCTCGATGTGTTTAACTTGCCAACGTGTAAAGGCGAGCATCTAGTACCTAAGGGTCCGTTAGCAACCACTTGAGATTCCGGAATGGAAGTGGGAACACATTACCATGGATTTCGTTCATGGGTCTTCCTACTACGGTTTCTCAAGGCATCAATGCTATTTGGGTTATTGTTGATAGATTAACCAAGTCTGCTCATTTCTTGCCGATACGGGAGACTTATTTCCTTGAACGTCTTGCTAGTATGTACATAAATGAGATTGTGAGATTGCATGGCATGCCAGTATCCATAGTTTTAGATCGTGACCCAAGATTCACTTCATGATTTTGGGTTAGTTTGTAGAAAGCTATGGGCGCGAATTTCTGATTCAAGATGGCATACCATCCTCAAACGGATGGGCAATCGAAAAGGACTACTCAAACTCTTGAAGATATATTAAGACTCTGTGTCCTGGATTTCAAAAGAAGATTGGGATAAGTACTTGCCATTGGTGGAATTCTCATACAACAATAGTTATTAAACAAATATAGGCATGGTTCCATTCGAAGCATTATATGGGACGAAAATGTCGTTCTCCAATATGTTGGGATGAGGTGGGTGAAGCAACATTGTTGGGACCCGAGGTTAGTACGTATGACTACACCGAAAAGATCCAAATGATTCGATAATGTATACAAACGCGACACAAGATCGACAAAAAGAGTTATGCGGGATCTTCATTGAAAGGACGTGGAATTTAGTGTAGGGGATCATGTATTATTACGAGTTGCTCCATGGAAGGAGTTACAAGATTTGGGAAGAGAGAAAGCTCAATCCACGATTTATCGGTCCATTTCAAATTCTTGACCGAGTAGGAAATGTAGCCTATAGACTTGCGTTACCTCCGAGTATGTCTACGTGTTCATAATGTGTTTCACATATCTGTACTTCAGAAATATGTGAAAGACCCGAACCACGTCATTGAGTTAGAACCGGGACGAGATAGCCAAGACTTAACGTATGAGGAGGTACTGTCAAGATCTTGGATAGGAAGGAGCATGTCCTACGCCAAGAAAGGTCATACCACAAGTTAAAGTTTTGTGGAGGAATTATGCTATAGAGGAAATGACCCGGGAATTGGAAAGCGAAATGAAAGCGAGGTATCCTCACCTTTTCAAACACTGTGTCGTCGTCAATTTCGAGGACGAAATTTCATAAGGAGGGAGGTTGTAAGACCCTCAAATTTTTTAAATAAAAGGAATTTCCTTTATTTATTATTTTGAAATAGTAAGGGTTGATTTGATTAATGTGGATAGTTAAGGGTTAAATACGCGAATATTTCAAAATAAGCAAGTGGTTATAAAATATTCATTTTGTTTGGGAATATTCGTTTGGTCGTGGAATATGGAATATTAAATATTCGTCGAGGGAATATTACCTGATGCGGCAATAGCGACCATGTGTGTGGGCCCCATAACTTGAGCGATTGGATGAAGAAAACGACAAATATAAGTTGGTTAAAAATAATTCGGCGTAGTTATTACCATTAAGATCGTTGGAATACCCGTGGTTAAAATACGATGTCTGGCGTGGTTGCATAAAGATGCACCACGGTATTGCACGCATATTATTGAATTATTGATCCTTACGTAAGATGGCACTACTTCAATAATTTTCATGATGATTCTTTATTCGATATTTTATTTTATTGATTCAATAATTCTTTGCGTTGATATTTTATATTATTGTTGTTCAATAATTGTCATCGCATTATTATCTCCATTATCGGATCAATAATTCATATTATTTGAATAATATTATTAGATAGCATTATTGGCAATGTCTAGAAAGTTACATCGAGGAGAGGTTTGGTCACCTAATTGCGCGCCAGTAAAAGGAGAAATCCTTATCGGAAAGCCCCCTCTTTCCTGGGAACGGCCTGGTTGTCATAATTGTGATTCTGTAATATTATTTGTGAATAATTAATTATTGATTCATATGATAAAGAAATATTTATTTTATGTGGATATAAATGATGGATTTATTTATGTGGTTATAAATGAAGAAATTATGTTGAGGTGTTTTATCAGTATTTTATCGGATTGGAGGTATTAAAAATTAAATCAGGGGTTTTGAGATATATTGCGGGGTTATAATTTTTAATCCGACCGTTGGATTGTGGTAATTTTTGGGTATGTTATACATACATAAGTTGAGTATATGTCCACAAATTTTGAACCGTTAAAAATGCACGAATGATTTGTTGTGAATTTTAAGAGGTGTCGGATTCGGAAATTAGGTTTATAATTGATTTTGGTGGAAAATTCTAGAATTGAGTGGGCCCCACTTGTGGTTGGTGAAAAAATGTGCTGAATTTTATTTCAAATGTGGTGGGTGGCAATAGTAGCGGTAAAGCCATCGGTGTAGCAGTCAAGTCTCGCTTGGTAGGCTACATTTTCCTATAAATAGAGCTAAGTTAGAATTGAAAATCACACCGAAACAAAAGTTTTCTCTCTTTTCTCTCTATATTATTGAGCGTATTTTGTGAGTATTTAGATACTTTGAGAGTTCTTTGTTCAATTACAAGTTTCATTCAAACATCACTTGAGCCTTTCCTTTCAAGTCTTGATTCTTTGAGGTAAGGGATATTATTTTTTTCGTAATGATATTATTTCTTCAATATCATTATGCTGAAATGTTGATCTGAAGTTTTTATCAAATTTGGAACTTTTTCATGTCGGGGTTACTATTCATGAGTTACTATTCACGAGTTACTATTCATGAGTTACTATTCACGAGTTACTATTCACGAGTACTATTCATGAAGCGTGAAAATGTTTTTTTGTGGAATTTCTATCTTTTGGTGTCGGAGTTACTATTCACGTATACGGCATTATTCACGTATACGACACTATTCACGTATACGGCACTATTCATCGAAAAATAAAATTTCTTCTTTTCGTCCAAAATATCTATTTTGGATACTAGCTTTGATTGTATCCATGTTTTGATCATTCTTGAATTTTACACCACTATGATTATTTTTGAGGTATTGTTGGACATGGATAAAACAAAGTACGAATCCTTAATCCTTAATCCTTGTCATTTTGTTTCACTGGATTCGTTCTTTAAAAATATTTTTTATCATCCTCAGTCTTAAATGATGATATTATTGAATATCTTTGGCCTGTAGTGCAAAGATGAATGATTTCTGAAGAATATCTTTGGCCTGTAGTGCAAAGATGAGCAGGTGTTTAAATGAACATGGCCCGATCGATGAATATCTTTGGCCTTTAGTGCAAAGATGAGCAGTGTTGAGATGAACATGACCGATTGATGAATATCTTTTGGCTCAGTAGTGCAAAGATGAATATTTGATTTGAGATGAATATTGATTGATGTTACGGGATAAAATATTGATGATGGATACGTTAAATTCATAGATTATAGTAGATTTCATTCTCTACGTAACTCTTCTATGAATTATTATTTCAATGCGAATATTGATCCGAAACTTGTTGTCTATTGTATTCTATCGATTTTTCCTGTTGGAGACTAACGATAATTTGTTGTATATTATCTTAGTCATAGTATTCTTCTTCGGCTAGTTGAGCTCACCCTTTTCCTTTTTGTTCAATTCTTCTCGGGAGGCGAGAATATAGAAATACGAAGTCTGAATTATGGAATGAAGGTTTTAGAAAGGATTGTTTAGTAGTCCTCACCATTTTTGTAAAATAATGTATCAATAAATGTGATGAGGATTTATTTGAGTATAGATATTGTCTAAAAGATAATATTTGTATTTAAACTCACAGTTTTACTGTTGTGATAATAAAGTTGTAGTTGTTTCTGTACTATGTAATTGGCGACTCAGAATGGGTGATGTATACCTATTTTGGGGGCGTCACAAAGGTATTGAATTATATTATTGTTATACAAGTTTATGAACTCTACTATTATTGATCAAGTATCTAAACCTTTGTCTTCATATAAGTTCTCGAATTCTATCCGTTCATTGTTTACTAGTATAGTATTACTGTATGATCAAGATATATACCTTGTTCGTTAATAGCTAAGCTTGGTTATGCAAGTGGCCCTACTTGGATAATTGTTGTACTTGTTGATACATACTTATTGAATTCTGGTATGCATATGTTAACTAAAAGCCGTCTAAGCTATTTGTCTCGGCTAGACATAAATTTAAAAATATTGTTGAACATGATAGAACTTTATTGTTATCCAATCAATTTGTTTTGGTACAGATTCCAGACTAAGTATGAACATCCCGAATTTGGGAAATTTTTGTTCGCCAAAGGCAGATATGATGAACGAAAATATCGTTCTAACATATAGTATTGATCAATACAGGGCATAACGGGCTGATCACCCTCTGTGCCCGTAAGTTATGACGGTTTACGGATAAAGTTCTATATAACCTTTTCAAAAATTGAAAACAAAGTTCATATTCTATCGACTGCTATCCATTTATAGTCAGTACGTAGTTTCAGAAATGAAATAGAATTGATATGTTGTTCAGTATTATTTTAGTTTACTTCACAACTATTGCTTCGTTGTAGAAGTGCAGTTCGAAGAAAACATTTATTTCTTTCAGCTAATATTTATTATTTGATATTACTTACTGGGCAATTAAATTCTCATTCTTGATTTAAATTAAATGTTTTCAGCTAAGCGTGAATGACCTGAAGGTTTTGACAAGGACAAAGGAAAAGGAAAGTTGGCAGAATAAGTTTTATGGTATCTTATGTAATAGTTAGACTATATTAAGACAATAATATTTATTAGTTATCATGTAATGAAACACTTTAAAGATTGTGTACCTGGGATTAGACAACTCTGATATGTACATTAAGTTTATTATTTATATTATTCCGCTTAAAGAAATGATATCGTGTAGCACTAAGTTCAGGTTTCAAGTACTCGAATTTGGGGGCATCACAAATTGTATCAGAGCTTTAGGTTAGAAACCTTAGGTGGGGTATAACTTAGGTTATAACCTTAGGATAGAGGAAAATATTGAAAATACAAATAACTCAAATAGAGTTTAAAGGAGATGAATTAAATAAATTCATCATAAAACGAAATAAAAGTAATCTATATAAAACTATTATTTGATGTGTGTATATATTATATTCTAATCAAGATAACTTGTGTGTAGATGTCAGGTGGAGAAGGATTAGGATAGTCTCAGATTGTAAAGAAGGAGAAAATCTCTATAACCGAGCCAATATCAAAGCCAATAACTGAAATAGAGGCTCACATTGAAAGCAACCCTGATGAGGTGATTATATTGGAAAATGTAGTACCAGATCCAGAAATGATAGTACTGACAGATAGTGATTCGGACACGAAAGTTGGAGCTGACCAGGCATCAACAAAAGTGCATAATCTAAGGAACAAGGTTTCTTCTCTGGAAAAACTGTGGGAAATAGAAAAATTATTAAATAGTCAATTGCAGAAGACGTTAATTGAAATAATGGAAGAACAAGATAAACTTAAAATCCAAATCGAACAGATGGGAGCCAAAAGCAACATATCGGGTGCAGCTCCAAGCAAAAAGGGAAAAAGAAAGATGAAAGACCGCGATTTAGGAAATTCCGATTATAACCAATGAAACTTTAACAAAATAGAAAAGTGTACAAACTGTAATAAGAAACATGAAGGCTTATGCAGAAAAGGTGAAAATATATGCTACAATTGCGGACATGAGGGACATATCTCTCCTCATTGTCCCAATCCAAAGCAAGGTGTCTGTTTTATTTGTTGGCTGGAAGGTCATCAGGCGAAAGGTTATCCAAGATCAGGAAAAAGGCGTATGGAATATGTAGTATAAGTACTATTTGAATATGTGTGTGTAATGTAATACTCTCAACTTTTATATAAGTTGTAACAACAAATCCTGACTTTTGTGGTCACAAAGGGATAGCAGATGCTTATAGCAATATGTGCTATGATATGTAAAGTATTATGAATTAGTTGAATGAATATGAATATATGTTTGACTAAGAAAATAAGTTTTTATGTATCTATCTGATAGTTGGTTAATACAGTAAACCAAGTTTTCAAAATTTAATATTTTGATTATATGATTATTTGAGTTAAAATCACATGTTATATGTTAAACTTATACGCTAAGGCATAGAATGTAAGTCAATAAAAGAATAATTTATGATTTTATTTAATCAGATATTGCCACCAAGAAGACAAAACTGAAACCAAAGACAAGAAGAATCTGTTAACAATGTTGGAGGACAACCAGACCCGATGTAGAATTTTGCGAATATTGTAGCTCAAGCTATGCAGAATGGAATACCAACCGTAGGAAATCAGCCAGACAATCAATTGGTGAACTTTAAAAACTTTAAAGCAGTCGGACCGCCAGATTTTAGAGGGACAACTGACCCTATAAAAGCCCAAACTTGGGTAAAGGAGATAGAAAAAGCTTTTGTGATCGCTAGGGTGGCGGAGGGGCAAAAGACGGCTTTTGCCACCTATATGATGAAAGGGAAGATGTAATAATTCAATAAAAGTTTTAATAAATAAAAAAAATCTAAGGATAAAAGTTAAACGTAGGCTAATAGTGATTCCGGGGACAGAATCCTTATAAGGAGGGGAGAATGTAAAGACTGAGAATTTTTAGACAATTATATCTGTATTTTTATGAATAATTTTTTATTATTTATTTATATTAATAATTATTATGAATTTTGGTACCAGTAATAGTATTTTAAAATTGTGCGATATGGATTTAGCAGGATAATCAATTTAAAATTTTAAATTGACTAGGAATGAAAGTAAAGTCGGTTATGGTTCAAAACCCTAATTTTGGATTTTTAATAAGGAATTTGAAAATTAATAATATAATAATTATATTTCAATGCTAAAAGTATTTACTGTATGTGTGTACTGATTATTGTTGATCAATTATAGTGTAGCATGACAAAACCTTAAGGTTAAACTGATAAACCCTAATTTGAAATTCAAATAGGAATTTGAGACTGATAAGTGATTGGGTAAATGTGATTAATGATAAGTAATATTGATAGTAAACCTAAATAGAAAACCCTATTGGTTAAATACCCTAATGTTCAATTAGGTAAAACCTAATTATTAATTTAAGCTATTTATAATGTAATTAGGAAACCCTAATCCTAATTATAAGCCCTAATATTAATTAGTAAATCTTAAACCTAATTTCCAAACACTAATTTAAATAGAAAACCCTAATTTCTAAATTAGAAAGCCTAATTTTTATTTTTAAACCTTAATTATAAAATCCTAAAAATTAATTTACAAAACCTAAGGGTTAACCCTAAGGGTTAAACCCTAAAGGTTGGGATGAGATGACAAGGATGCCATTAAAATGGTAAGAAATTGGACCAAAATGCCCTTTTTCACAATCTTTATTATGTGGAGTGTAGATCTTTCCATATAAGAGGTGTTTCACCTTTGACACCCACAAATCCGGGTACTTCATTTCCACCAGATTTGGTGTTCACTTGATAAAAAAATTCATATCTAACTACCCAAACATAATAAAGTTTAATAATAAACCTCCCCATTAAAGGGTTACATCGAAAAGTTCAACAAAAACTCCCAGGTTATCTAACCTTTAATTACAAACATCATGTGCGAAAAAATTAAATAAATACATCACAAGATTTAAAATAAAGTCCAGCAACATAAAAGCTAACGGGTTTACAAGTCTTCAATACTTGTTTATCTTACATTTCCCATTACTGGTTGTAGGTTCATCAACCTTCTCAACTTTAGCTATAATATTTATATAAGCAAGAGTGACCAAACAATGCTCACTTGAAATGACAATGAATAAACATCATATCGATTGCCAAACGAATAGGCTCAAAAAAATGAATAAGGTATTTCATCAATAATAATCAGGAACAGAATGTGAAATATATTACTGAGGGTCAAAAGACCACGAACTATGTCCATAGTTATAAGTACTCTTTCAGCTTAAACTTTAATAGTCATAAGATTATAGGGACTTCTTGTACTTGGGGGGATCAGCCCTTCGTACAATGTATTGTGCACAAACATTTCAATGTTATGCGTAAAATTATCCCCTATAATAGGGTTGTTCATCTCAGCATTTAGAATATGAGTCCTCACCAAAGTAAGTTTGGTTTGGATAAGTTCTAAGGTAATTTAGAGTTTAACGAACATCAACTAAGGATTAGTTGAATAAATTGTAGTAACAATGCGCTATGTAATAAGTCATAAATGAATCAATATTTCATTGTAAGGTCATGCTTTAGGAATAAACTAAAAGCATAAACATTGAATAATATAATATACCTTGCCTGAACAATGTTAAGCTAAGGTTAGAATGTTATCTAGAATTGAGTATTTGAGCATGCATTGTAAGACCCTGAATTTTATGAAATGTAGGTATTCAATTTTTTTTATAATTATTATGTTATTTAGTAAATGGTTAAATTGATAAAGGTTAAAGTTAAGGGTGATATTTGAAATTTTTTCAAAGTAAGCAAGTTGATATAAAATATTTGTTCTGTCGGGGAATACTCAATTGGTCGGGGAATATTCGTTTTAACAGGGAATATTCGTACGACGACATAATAATTGGTGGACCCCACGAAGGAAGTATTGTCGTAGTTAGAAAACGACAGAAATATCTTTTTATAAAAATAACGGCGAAAGTTTTACCGTTAAACTGTTGAACTACCCGATAGTAAAAGTACAGTAATACGCGTGGTTACATAGTAGCACACGGTATTGATTATTGATACTTACATGAGAAGTCACTCAGTTTTATTCAATTATTGTCATAATATTTTATATTATTAAATCAATAATTGGGATGACAAGTTGTTCATATTATTATTTGCATTATTGATGATGTCTAGAAAGTTTTGTCGAGGAAAGGGGTTAGGTTATTTAATTGCTCGCCAATAGGGAGAAATCCTTATCGGAAAGCCCCCTCTTTCCTGGGAACGATCTAATTGTTAATATTGTGAGTTATAATATTAATGATGAATGTTATTAAAAATTGAATTAGAGCTCGGAGTTGAATTTGGAGATGCGGACGTGATATTTGAGTCCGTAACGATGAAATTAGTAAAAATAGACTATAAACACAAAATTTATCGGGGTTGACTTTTTGGTCAAAAAGTCAATAGTTGACTTTTTTAGAAAAAGTCGAACTTCAAAAATTAAAAAAATTAAATTATTTGTAAAAATATTTTCATTGTGTTGGGATTATTAGTGTTAGTAGAAATCGACAATTATTTCGATAATAATTGATGTCTGGAGGTTATATTGACCAATCGGGTAATTAATAGGATAAATGAGCAATTAATTGCTATTAATTCACATGATTATAACTATTTGTTCACATGTGTGTACTATTGATTCACATGCATGTACTATTAGGGGAGGTGATGTAAGATTGATAATACTTGCATGACTAAATTAAAAATTGAGGTATAGATGAATGTACTATACTGTAATTATTTTTTCACATGTATAGAACTATTGATTCACATGATTTTACTATTGATTCACATGATGTACTATTAGGGGAGGTGGTGCAAGTTTGATAATACTTGCAGGACTAAATTAAAAATGAAGGAAAAGATGAAGGTATTATACTGTAATATTTCGAGCCCCAAAACTTATAATTATCGAAACTATGTTTTCCTATAAATAGAAGCTCATTCTTCCTCCATTCTCACCAATTCATTAAGACTCACAAGAGCAATTATAGAGTGAGAAGCTATAGAGAGAGAAGCTATAGAGAGAAAGAAGAAGAGATGGCTGCTACTTCACTATTCCAGTATCCAGTCTTCTTATGAGGTAAGGGGTATTATTTATTTCATATTCTGAAGAGATATTATTTTTCGTATTCGTATGAATATTATTTTCGTTCAATATTCGTAAGGAATATCATTTTCGTTCAATATTTACTGTCTTCGTTTAATATTCGTAAGGAATATTTTTATGGACAGTTGACCCATAATGTTACAAATGATGTGGTAAAAGTCCTCATTGGCCCGTAGTGCATTGATAGACAGTTGTTGGCATGATCATGACCATTGATGAATACACGAATATCCTTGGCCCGTAGTGCATGGATAATTTATGGTTGTGACATTAATGAATATCCTTGGTCGTAGTGCAGGGATGATGTGGATTAATTATTAAGCTGAGTCTCAGCGATAAAAGTGATGAAAAATGTGAGACCCCAGATTTTATCAATAAAGATTTAAATTTTGTCAAAATAATTTTTTAATATTATGGTGTGAATTTAAGATAATATTATAGTTGTGGGTAGTATTTATAAATTTTGCAAAGTATGCAAGTGGTTATATTATATTCGATTGGTGGGGAATATTCGGTTTAGCGGGGAATATTCGTATAACTACTCAATCATTGGTGGACCCACAAATGTAATTATTATCGGATTGAGAAAACGACAAAAATATTTTATTGAAATAACGGCGGAAGTTTTACCGCTTGATCTTTGTTGAACTACTCGATAGTAAAAAATGCGATGTCGTGTGGTTGTATAGTAGACGCCAGTATTGATTATTGATGCTTATGTGAGAAGTCACTCGGTTTGATTCCATTATTGTCGATTAATAATATGAATTATTATAGCGATAGTGACGTTTTGTTTTATTCAGTATTATTAACGTAATAAAATGTAAACATCTTTTATATAAAATGAATACTTTATTAAAGTTATTCTATAAATAAAATATATTATATTTTATTATGCATAGTGTTGCATAGTGTTTTGTATAGTGTTGCATAGTGTTTGTATAGTAAAATGTTTTTATATAAATAGAATATATTATATTTTATTTAAAAGATTTTGCTTTAAATATGGACCGTCGATTAAAGTAAATCAATCTGACCGCTTCATGGATTAATTACTATGCATTCTATTTTCCTATAAATAGAAGCTCATTCCTTCATTATTTTCTTACGAATTCACTGAAACTCTAGAGAGAGAAACTATAGAGAGAAAGAAGAAGGGTATTCTGGTACTTCACTACTTTGATATCCAGTGTCTTTTACGGTAAGGGATATTATTTGTTGTACCCGTAAGGGGTGTTATTCTTTCTTATTCATGAAGAGAACTTCTGTTATTCCATTCATTATTATTCTGTTGGAATAACCTGTAAAAGTGGCATACCCTATACATAACCTGTATACGCGGCATACCTTATACTTGGTGAAATCCTTATATTATTCCATTCTTATTTATTCTATTGGAATAACCTGTATACGCGGAATCCCCTATACTTGGTGATTTTCTTCTGTTATTCAATTCTTTATTATTACATTGGAATATCCTGTCGTGTGTTTTACACCTGGACACAGTTCCATTGTTTATTATTCCGCATTTATTATTCTCTTGGAATATCACATGCGTGTGTTTTACACCGACTGGTTCCATTATTTATTATTACATTGGATCATCCTCGCTTGTGAATTTCACCAGACCTGGTTCCGTTATTATTATTCTGTTGGAATAACCTGTTTATGCGAAGTACCGCATGCATGGTGATTTCTTTTGTTATTCCATTCTTTATTATACCCATTTGGTTAAAACTTTGACTTCTATATTCCATGAAATTAGTAGAATATCCTTGATATTTACGTTTCATCCAGTATCTTTTCATGGAAATATTCTTCTGAGCATTCTTGAATTTTACTCTACAAAGAAGTATCATGTTGACAACTTGGACGTTATTGGTTCTTGGATTAATTAATTCTTGAACTTGTTTTATTGAATTATTATGTCATTGTCATCATCCTCATGTTATGTTATGTTGAAAGTTATCTATGTCTTACGTGCATAGATGAACTTGGTATGATTATGACCAAGGATCATTCGGTATAAATCATGACTTCTATAAATGATGTGACAAAAGTCCTCAATGGCCCGTAATGCAATGATGATGGATAATTTTTGGTATGATTATGACCAAAGGGTGATTCGGTATAATAGTCATGAACATTGATAATTTGATGAAAATCCTTGGCCGTGTGGTACGAGGATGATTAGATGTGGTGGTTTATTTATTAAGTCGAGTCTCGGTGATAAAGATTGATGAAAACCTTTTAAAACCTAAAAGATAGTAGACTTTATTTTCTACTTGACTCTTTTAATGGATTGCATATTCATTGCAGATTAAACTGGTTTGTCTATTGTATTTTATCGGTTTAACATTGTTGAATGCTAATGATAATTTATTCTCGCATTATCTTAGTCATAATATTTCTTCTTGGGCTAGTTGAGCTCACCCTTTCTTTCACTTTTTCTCTTGAAAATGAGAACATAGGCGGGACGAGTCGGGAACGGAGTAATGGTCCGGAGGATAGCATTAGTAGTCCTCACTATTCTGTGAAAAGTGTGATAATAGTTGTAATGAGGACTCCTTTTGAGTTTGTATAATATCTAATAGACAATATTTGTATTCAAACTCACAGTTTATGTCGTATTATACACGACAGTTATGTTTGTAAGTTGTATTTGAATTTATGTACCATGTAAGTGGCGACCCAAGATGGGTGACGTATACCTAATTTTGGGGCGTCACGGTTGGTATCGAGCTTAGGATATGATCCTGGGTCGAGATGTGAGATAAGAACTAGGAGGGAGGCGGAATTCCTTCGCTAGTATGACCTACCTAAATTTATTTGGTATTTAATTGGTCACGTCGGTATAGGGATAATATGTGATATGTTAATTAACCCTTGTTTTGTGACGGTGTTTGAGAATGACATCCGAAAATCTTTGAGATAAGCAATGAAGCACATGAGAGTGTTGATTCACTCAAACAAAAGGTAACGACCAACAACACGATAATAATCATCTTTTGTGGCAGCAATGGCTATCGAACAATGATAACCATCGTGGGGAAATTATCATGCTAAGAATGGTAACCACTTGGTGGTAATCATGGCAAAGATAATAGAAGTGAAAATTACAAGAAGAGAATGTCATTTAGCTCAATTTTGTTGTGCACCAAAGTCAAGTCTAGTGGGACGGTGGCACCAAAGGTGGATATGGGCAAAACAAAGTCGTTAGTTTTAGGAAGTGCATTTTCATGACTTCTCAAAAAGCGTAAAAACCGAACGAAGTTAGCACGGGTTAGTTAATTATAAATTGCGAAGTCTATACCTTATAAGATCTTAGGGTCTACCCATTATTTTATCTCTCTTGCTTGCGTTCAACGTTTAAATTTGACTCTGAAGAAGTTAGACTTTGACTTATTGGTTGAAACTTCGTTAATAGGAGCCTTCATTACCGCTACTATTTTTAAATCTTGTTTGATTCAAATTAAATAAACACTTTCACGTTACTTCGTCGATCTTATCTTTTGAAAATACTTGTCTTTGATGTGATTTTAGGAATCAATTGGGTAACTACTCATCATGTTTTTGTTAGGTTTGTAATATTCATATGCTTGTGATCAAATTGCAAAAAAAAAGTGCGGAGCGTGGAAAATCGAGTTTAAAATTTACAAACCATATACCGGATCACCCTTTATGCACAATTATTAATTAAGCGAAAAGATAAAGAATAAATCATACCCTTGAAGATCGAAGCTTCCTCGTACAAAGTTCACCTCCAAATCCTTTTCGCGTTCAATCTTGAATCCACCGGTTTGGTTCCTTCCTTTGATCAACGTTAGCCACCCAAATGTTTGGCCTCTGAGGTGATCCACCAAGGAAGAAGAAAATTCAAGAAGAAGGGTGGTTGGCTAAACCCTAGTTTTCTATCTCTATAGAAAAGGCATACTCTCCAACAACTTGGAATTATTACGTACTTTTATTAAAATCAACAACCCATACCACCCATAATAAGACTCCTCTTATTTATAGATGTGGGCAACCCACCTTAACAATTAAGGAATTGGGTTTTAATTAATTAATTCTTTTAATTAATTAAGCTCCCTAATCTTATTAGGGATAATTAATTAAACTCCTTTAACTAATTTTCCTTCCTAATCCAATTAGGAATAAATGAGAATACTTATATTAAATTAATTCCTAAACTCTTTTAGAAATTAAAATAATAATAATTGTAATAATATTAATAAGACTCCTCTTATTAATTTATATTTAATATTTCTAAAATATTAAATAATAAATATTAAGCTATTTAATTTATTCTATCACCATAGATTAAATTAAATATACATAACATATTATTACGATTATGCCATTAACTTCTTAAATAATTATTCTTCCTTTTATGGTGTGACCCTTTAGGTTCTCCATATTAAACCTAGTTGTGAATAAATCAATTAGAACAATTCTAATCTTATTTAAATAAATAAATTAAACAATTAATTTATTTAAATAATATTTATTCTACAATAGGGATAAGCCTCCCTAGCGATCAACGACTTTCCGGATAATATAGATTTCAACATTAATCATTAAAGAACCTTTGAGTAAATAGTTCTGAAATCTGAATTCAATCCTTCCACCATACAATGTCCCAATTAAATATAAGACATGGAATTCTTGTCAAGTCTTATTTTATTTAATTATATGTATTTCGATCCTTAAATGCACACTCAAAATAATGCAAATTAGAAACTCCTTTCTAATTTCATTACGCCTTAACCAAGGACTCTTTGGGTTGTCATTTATCGAATCACATAGGACATTTCTCTTCTTTTATTAGAAGTGGTAGATTCTTTATTGATCATACATTATCTCCATGTATACGACTTATTATACCCAAGCATACCCTTTGATATACCCTAAGGGTCTTAAGGAATAAGTCAAAGTATAACTCATCATACACAAGATACTATGATGATCTCAAGTCCAAGGATCACTTGTACTACTATCACTACTGAGAATTCCTATTGACGAGCAAAATAAAACTCCATTAGGTATTCCTTAGCGAGCCACGTTCGATGAACTTATTCTCTAATAAGCACCTACATACTTGCTTTAGTGTCTCCACACAAATGATCATGAGATCAATCATCCTCATCCAATGAGCAAAACAGCGTATGTACCAATCTATCCGGATTCACTAATCCCCAATTTAGTAATCCAATGATTGGGAACTATTTTAGTTTTAAGCTTTCTAAGAATTTAGATCTCATTAGAATGATCATCATCATTATTCTAAAAGCATTGCTTAAAACTATGGGTTTATCACATATTATAAAACAAACATCATGTAGATAATTAAAAGCCTTTAATAAATTAATACTTTTTATTAATAAATGAATAAGATTGTTACAAAGTATATGCTTTATCATCAAACATGATTGGCTTGTGTGCATACTACTTTCAATCTCCCACTTGCACTAAAGCCAATCGCCATTGTATCTTATACTCTTCTTCTCTAAGTGACGATTATCCTGCTGTTGGATAAGCTTTAGTTAATGGATATGTAATGTTGTTTATGAGAGTCCACTATCTCTATAGTGATTTCCCATCTTTCAATGATTCTTATAATCAAATGAAAGTGCCACAACACATGTTTAGATCCAAGATGAGACTTAGGAACTATTCCTAGTTCTGTAATGAACTTTTAATCCAAACAATCAACTTGCAGCTTCATTTATAGCTATATACTTTGTCTTTATCACTAAACCAGCAACTCTTTGCTGTTTGGAACCTTTCCAATTCACTACACCACCGTTCAAGGTAACACTTTACCTTAAAGTGGATTTTCTGTCGTCTTGGTCTGTCTGAAAAACTTGAGTCTGTTAAGCCCTCTAGTTTTAATTCAGACCCACCATGTATGATCACATCCTTAGTGTTGGTTAAGCACTTTAAGATGTTTTTCACTGTCTTACAGTGATCTTCTCCAGAATATGACCGATCAACATCAGGTCTCGTATATTTCATTGCATACATGATTGTCACTCATGCGATCTCTCTTCTTTGGAGTCTATGGGGACTATTAAGAGAGATACACTCCATGGCTCATTAACATGAGACATCTCTTGGAGTTTGCCAGGCTAAACGACTTTAGCATCAAATGAATATACGTTCCTTGGGTTAAGTCGAGCATTCTCTTGAATCTATCTATATAGATTTATATCCCCAATTAAGATACTCTTCCCAATCATTCATGGAGGAATGTTTAGACAACTTTATCTTTACTGATTGTAGCATTGGTATGTAATTCCTTATCCGTAGTATATCAACATATAATACTAGAAATTTCACGAAACTCCCACTGACCCTTTTGTACACACTAGAAGTCTTACCTCATCGAATGTAACTCTGGATCATCATCTTATATGATGCGTACCTCATCATCATCATCCATGATGAATCCATACCTTCTAGGTATCTTCGGTACTATTCCAGATTTTTGATTCGGTTGTGGTACAATAGGTCTATCTACAGGTTCCTCTTATTTGACTTATAGTGTTTTGTGTTTCTTGAACTTTTCAAGATCAATTATCCTCCACACTAGCCCTTTTAATGATAAACACCTTTATCTTAGGCGCGTGTTTACGTAACAAACACCTTTTGCTAAGTAGAATTATAGAACATATACCCTAAACTTACTTTAGGATGTCCCACAAATCAGTGCTTGTCAAATCTTGTCCCAAGCTTATCTTTTGAAACCTTTTCACATAAGTTGGACAACCCCTTATCTTAACATACTTAAGATTAATAATCCTCCTATCCATAACTTTTATGGAGTCTTGGGGCGGATTTTGAGGTTACCATTTTAAATGAATATCTGACGACCATTTCTAGGACATGACCCTGAAGGATCTTTGGAATGTCGATAAAATCATTATGGACCGCACCATGTCCAACAAGGTACGATTTTTCCTTTCGGATACATCAATCAATTATTATGTATCGAGATGCGTCCATTATGAGAAAAAACCATTTGAGATGATCTAGAAACTTATTGCACAAGTATTTATTCCTTGATCTAATCAAAGAATCTTAATACTTTGCCAATTTGTTTCACTTCGAATTCTTTGAACCTTTCAAATAATTCACACTTGTATTTTAGCAAATACACACATTCACTCTTTGAATGATCATCTCCTTTTCTAATACTAATTTGTTCAATATGCAAAATTATTTTCATGTAAGTCAAGTATACAAAATTATTAAGTAATATTCCGATTCTATACAAAAACATTATTATTATAAATAGAACAACAATTGTTCTTAATTATAATACCAAAGTTTTCATTGTCCAACAATAAAATGGAAATAATATTTTAACAAGAACTGGAATACAATAACAACTTATTGACTTAATAGATTTGCCGTAGGCATTGCTAAACTATAAGTTTCTATGGCTAATCAAAGCAACCTTTGCTTCATTTTCCATATATAGGATTACTTATCTTTGTTTAACTTTCTACTTCTGCTTGGTCCCTTCATAAATCTATATTTATGATAACCAAAGTCGGTATCCAATACCCAAGTAGAACCTTGACTTAAAGAAAAATTTATTTCAATCATGAACAAAAGCGTATTATGTAACTAAACTTCACTAAGCTTCTTTGGTTAGCCTCTGCAAGATGCTTCTTGCGATTTCTTTCCGATGTCGGGGCTTATAGCAGTGGAAGCAAACTCCTTTGCTATCCGTATCAGTTTTGTTCTTATTATCCTTTGTTTATGCCTTTCTATATACCTTCTTTGAATCGTTCTTCTTTTCAGAAGATCCTTTGGCCCCTACCAGTAAGACTTGGTCTTTCTTGGTTGGAAAGTGACACTCATCATTTTTCAACATGTTAAGCAAATCAGTACTTGCTTTATGCCTTTCTTTCGACTTTCTCATTTTTTTTGAAGAGATTTTGAGAAGAGTTGCTCTTTGGAGAAGCACGATCGATGAAAGTTATAAGTCGTGTTATCGTTGGTCTCTATGGTAAATCAATCGGGGGACACGAGAGGCGGTGGTTTACCTCATGGCGGATGTCGTGAAGGCGATATCTAGCTTGTTCATATGAAAAATTCACAACAATTGTGAAAGGAGTCCGGGGTGTGAGTGCAAGATCAAATCTTGGCTCAACTCTCCATCCATGACAAAACTCGTTGTCTAATTGATCAATCAAATTGATTATGTTAAGAACTTTTTATGCATCTTTATAGTGTCATTGGCCATTCTAGATCGGAAGAGCTCCTTAGATATCTCGATATCTATTAGTCCTACTTTCCTCACCATCAACTACTTGATGTGCGGGAATATAGTAGGAGCATCCATAGTTTCATCTTGTGGCTGAAGCTCGTTACTCATGGATGCGAGCATGATGCATTGAGCCAATCATGCATCATCTTGCCACTTTCTAAAAGTAGCAATCTCTTCCTCGGAGGCATTATGCGCAACCATTGCGAGGATAGGCGTATTAAGGACATAAGATAGCTTTTCGACTTATGATGAGAACTATTCTCAATTTCCTTAACCAATCCGTTTAATTTATTCGATTAATTTAGCATCTAATATGCTTCGCAGTGATAGTAATTTTAGACATTGTAAAATTCTGTAAATGAATTTGTAATTAACAACATTTTAACATACATTCTTTTATTAATTACCAAAATAATTTAGGTCTTGTTTTAAATTGGTATCTCCCACTATTTTCTTCAAACTATATTACCCTCACTTATATAGTTCGGCAAAATCTAATTAAAGATTTGCTAGTGAGAATAAGGATCCCATTTCAAATGTATATAGCCTTGTGGTGACACAACAAACTATATATAAATAAATAGGTAGACAACTTTTGTCAATTACATCAACTATGCAACTCCTTTTCTTTTGCCTCTTAGATTATTTTGATCAAGTGGTGGCACATCCGAATCAAAATTATCCAAGTTAAGTCCGACCTAGCACTCCATATATTCAAAAAGAAAAATATCATCCTTGTGGTGACACAACAAAACAATATTGTTCAATTTTCTTTATAAGCATCAAATGTGATAAATTAACATCTTAAATACTTAATACTTGCCTTGTGGTGACACAACAAAACTCATATTAAATATTTAATACTCTATTAATTTTATCATGCTAGAAAAGCGACGTTCGATATTCCAAATATCTTTGAACGCTTAGGACTTAATATAAAAATTGAGGGGTTTGTTATTAATTTGTCTCATCTTGTTTAGCGCGCATGCACATATATATATAAAATACGCGTCATATTAATGAACATGCGAAGCATGTTTGCATAATATATAATATATATAGTATAAGCATGCACATATAGAATACTATATTCTACCCGGATTGATTATGGATTTTTATTCTAGTTTGGTTCACTAGAGCCACCAAGTGAACCAAAAGGTCAAACCCTAGAGGTGCAAGAAATAATATTTAAATATAACTATTACATTTAAACCCGGGCTCTATTATAAACGGGTCTTCAAACGCTCCTTGCTCCTTGATCTCCAATTTTTCAAAATTAATTCTAACTATTCCTATTACAAAACTATTTAAAATAAATAGAAACCTTGATCGTGATCGAGGGAAGTACATAGGAGGAGATAGAATTTACATTAAGAAAAAATTAGAAAGGCGAATCTGTGAGACCCCATTTAATAAAACCCATACATTCATGCATCCAACTAAAATAAATCCAATCGCATTGGTCAATAGTCCATAATCAATCCCATTTATTATCATACACATCACCATATGCATCAATAAATAACATTCATCTCATGAATAATAAATATTTAATATATATATTGATATCATTTAATGGGCAAATTTAGTTAGTATAAAATCTAATTTTGAATCAAAATAAACTCCTTTATTTTAATCCAAATTTAAATCAAAATAAAACTATTTTATTTTAATTTATCCAATTTTGAATAAAATAAACTATTTTATTTTAATCAAAATCTTTAATCAAAATAAACTCCTTTATTTTAATTAATTATGGAATCCAATTCCATATATATAAAAAAAAATCTTTAATTAAAATAAACTCTTTTATTTTAATTAATTATGGAATCTAATTCCATGTAAAAAAATCTCTAATTAAAATGAACTCTTTTATTTTTAATTAATTATGGAATCCAATTCCATATAATAAAAAAATCTTTTATTAAAGGAAACACGGATATTCTTTCCTATTCACAAATAAACTCCTTTATTTTGAATAATATGAAATCTTATTTCATATTTAAATAAACTCCTTTATTTAAGGAAACATGGATTCTCTTTCTATTCACAAATAAACTCTTTTATTTTGAATAATATGAAATCTTATTTCATATCTAAACAAACTCCTTTATTTAAGGAAAGATGGATTTACTTCCCTATTCACAAATAAACTCCTTTATTTTAGGAAAAATAAAATCCAATTTCAACTCCAATTAGTTATTATGGAATCCAATTCCAACTCTAATTAGTTAGCATGAAATTCTAATTTTAAAATTAAAATAAATCTTTTTTATTTTAAGATTAAAATAATTATATATATATATATATATAAACTATTCAATTTTAAAATTAAAATAAACTCCTTTTTATTTTAATATTAAAATAAACCTTTTATTTTAAAATTAAAATAAACATTTTATTTTAATTATAAATTATATATATAATATATATATATATATATATATATATATATATATATATATATATATATATATATATATATATATATATATATATTGTAAAGCAACATCCTCGATAATATGCTTGTGATTCCTTAAAAGAAATAAAAAATATAATTTTTTAATACATCTTGATTTCTTTTAATTTTATTATGCACGAAATTTTTTTTTTTTTTTTTGGCGTTATGCCACGTGATGTCATGCTTAAATCTTAGAACCACGTACAAATAAATATATGTTATTTAATTTTGATTATGTTGTTGATTGATTTTTTTTTTTTTTTTTTTTTAAATTTTATACAATAAAATTATGTCCAATTAAATTGTTCTAAACACATATCAATTTATATATCAAATTAAAACAATTAATAATTAGCATAAAGGTTTGGCTCGATGCCCTTTATTAGGTTTGTAATATTCATGTATGCATGATCAAATTGCAAAAATTGTGCGAAGCGTGTAAAATCGAGTTTAAAATTTACAAACCATATACCCGGATCACCCTTTATGCACA
Source organism: Panax quinquefolius (assembly GCA_020205615.1). Taxonomy (NCBI): domain Eukaryota; kingdom Viridiplantae; phylum Streptophyta; class Magnoliopsida; order Apiales; family Araliaceae; genus Panax; species Panax quinquefolius. The sequence goes on from CM035168.1 coordinate 73,776,426, forward strand.
ATTATTAATTAAACGAAAAAGATAAAGAATAAATCATACCCTTGAAGATCGAGCTTCCTCGTGTACAAGTTCACCTCCAAATCCTTTTCGCGTTCAATCTTGAATCCACCGGGTTTGGTTCCTTCCTTTGATCAACGTTAGCCACCCAAATGTTTGGCCTCTGAGGTGATCCACCAAGGAAGAAGAAAATTCAAGAAGAAAAGGTGGTTGGCTAAACCCTAGTTTTCTATCTCTATAGAAAAGGCATACTCCCCAACAACTTGGAATTATTACGTATTTTATTAAAAAGTCAACAACCCATACCACCCATAATAAGACTCTCTTATTTATAGATGTGGGCAACCCACCTTAACAATTAAGGAATTGGGTTTTTTAATTAATTAATTCTTTTAATTAATTAAGCTCCCTAATCTTATTAGGGATAATTAATTAAACTCCTTTAACTAATTTTCCTTCCTAATCCAATTAGGAATAAATGAGAGTACTTATATTAAATTAATTCCTAAACTCTTTTAGAAATTAAAATAATAATAATTGTAATAATATTAATAAGACTCCTCTTATTAATTTATATTTTTAATATTTCTAAAATATTAAATAATAAATATTAAGCTATTTAATTTATTCTATCACCATAGATTAAATTAAATATACATAACTTATATTATTACGATTATGCCATTAACTTCTTAAATAATTATTCTTCCTTTTATGGTGTGACCCTTTAGGTTCTCCATATTAAACCTATTGTGAATAAATCAATTAGAACAATTCTAATCTTATTTAAATAAATAAATTAAACAATTAATTTATTTAAATAATATATTTATTCTACAATAGGGATAAGCCTCCCTAGCGATCAACGACTTTCCAGATAATATAGATTTCAACATTAATCATTAAAGAACCTTTGAGTAAATAGTTACCGTACAATTCAATCCTTCCACCATACAATGTCCCAATTAAATATAAGACATGGAATTACTGTCAAGTCTTATTTTATTTAATTATATGTATTTCGATCCTTAAATGCACAACTCCAAATAATGCAAATTAGAAACTCCTTTCTAATTTCATTCTGCCTTGGCCAAGGACTATTGGGTTGTCATTTATCGAATCACATAGGACATTTCTCTTCTTTTATTAGAAGTGGTAGATTCTTTATTGATCATACATTATCTCCATGTACAACTTATTATACCCAAGCATACCCTTTGATATACCCTAAGGGTCTTAAGGAATAAGTCAAAGTATAACTCATCATACACAAGATACTATGATGATCTCAAGTCCAAGGATCACTTGTCTACTATCACTACAGAGAATTCCTATTGACAGTGAATAAAACTCCATTAGGTATTCCTTAGCGAGCCACGTTCAGTGAACTTATTCTCTAATAAGCACCTACATACTTGCTTTAGTGTCTCCACACAAATGATCATGAGATCAATCATCCTCATCCAATGAGCAAGCAACGTATGTACCAATCTATCCGGATTCACTAATCCCCAATTTAGTAATCCAATGATTGGGAACTATTTTAGTTTTAAGCTTTCTAAGAATTTAGATCTCATTAGAATGATCATCATCATTATTCTAAAAGCATTGCTTAAAACTATGGGTTTATCACATATTATAAAAAACAACATCATGTAGATAATTAAAAGCCTTTAATAAATTAATACTTTTTATTAATAAATGAATAAGATTGTTACAAAGTATATGCTTTATCATCAAACATGATTGGCTTGTGTGCATACTACTTTCAATCTCCCACTTGACACTAAAGCCAATCGCCATGGTATCTTATACTCTTCTTCTCTAAGTGACGATTATCCTGCATTGTTGGATAAGCTTTAGTTAATGGATATGTAATGTTGTTTATGAGAGTCCACTATCTCTATAGTGATTTCCCATCTTTCAATGATTCTTATAATCAAATGAAAGTGCCACAACACATGTTTAGATCCAAGATGAGACTTAGGAACTATTCCTAGTTACGTAATGAACTTTTAATCCAAACAATCAACTTGCGGCTTCATTTATAGCTATATACTTTGTCTTTATCACTAAACCAAAGAACTCTTTCTTTGTTTGGAACCTTTCCAATTCACTACACCACCGCTTCAAGGTAACACTTTTACCTTAAAGTGGATTTTCTCGTCGTCTTGGTCTGCATCTGAAAAACTTGAGTCATTAAGCCCTCTAGTTTTAATTCGACCCACCATGTATGATCACATCCTTAGTGTTGGTTAAGCACTTTAAGATGTTTTTCACCGCCTTATGATGATCTTCTCCGAGAATATGACCGATCAACATCGTGTCTCGTATATTTCATTGCATACATGATTGTCACTCATGCGATCTCTCTTTTTGGAGTCTATGGGGACTATTAAGAGATACACTCCATGGCTCATCGACATGAGACATCTCTTGGAGTTTGCCATGCTAAACGACTTTAGCATCAAATGAATATACGTTCCTTGGGTTAAGTCGAGCATCTCTTAAATCTATCTATATAGATTTATATCCCCAATTAAGATACTCTTCCCAATCATTCATGGAGGAATGTTTAGACAACTTTATCTTTCTTGATTGTAGCATTGGTATGTAATTCCTTATCCGTAGTATATCAACATATAATACTAGAAATTTCACGACACTCCCAATTGACCCTTTTGTACACACTAGAAGTCTTACCTCATCGAATGTAACTCGGATCATCATCTTCTATGATGCGTGCATCATCATCATCATCATCCATGATGAATCCATACCTCCTAGGTATCTTCTTGGTACTATTCCGATTTTTGATTCTATTGTGGTACAATAGGTCTATCTACGTTTCCTCTTATTTGACTTATAGTGTTTTGTGGTTTCTTGAACTTTTCAAGATCTATTATCCTCCCACTAGCCCTTCAATGATAAACACCTTTATCTTAGAAGGCAGCGTGTTTCGTAACAAACACCTTTTGCTAAGTAGAATTATAGAACATATACCCTAAACTTACTTTAGGATGTCCCACAAATCTGTACTTGTCAAATCTTGTCCCAAGCTTATCTTTTGAAACCTTTTCACATAAGTTGGACAACCCCTTATCTTAACATACTTAAGATTAATAATCCTCCCTATCCATAACTTTTATGGAGTCTTGGGGCCGGATTTTGAGGTTACCATTTTCGTAGATATGCAGCCATTTCTAGGACATGACCCTAGAAGGATACTGGAATGTCGATAAAATCATTATGGACAGCACCATGTCCAACAAGGTACGATTTTTCCTTTCAGATACATCAATCAATTATTATGTATCGAGAGGCGTCCATTATGAGAAAACCATTTGAGATGATCTAGAAACTTATTGCACAAGTATTTATTCCTTGATCTAATCAAAGAATCTTAATACTTTGCCAATTTGTTTCACTTTCAATTTTTGAACCTTTCAAATAATTCACACTTGTATTTTAGCAAATACACACATTCAACTCTTTGAATGATCATCTCCTTTTCTAATACTAATTTGTTCAATATGCAAAATTATTTTCATGTAAGTCAAGTATACAAAATTCATTAAGTAATATTCCAGTTCTATACAAAACATTATTATTATAAATAGAACAACAATTGTTCTTAATTATAATACCAAAGTTTTCATTGTCCAACAATAAAATGGAAATAATATTTTAACAAGAACTGGAATACAATAACAACTTATTGACTTAATAGATTTGCCCGTAGGCATTGCTAAACTATAAGTTTCTATGGCTAATGCAGCAACCTTTGCTTCATTTTCCATATATAGGATTACTTATCTTTGTTTAACTTTCTACTTCTGCTTGGTCCCTTCATAAATCTATATTTATGATAACCAAAGTCGGTATCCAATACCCAAGTAGAACCTTGACTTAAAGAAAAATTTATTTCAATCATAAACAAAATCGTATTATGTAAATCAAACTTCACTAAGCTTCTTTGGTTAGCCTCTGCAAGATGCTTCTCATGATTTCTTTCCGATGTCCGTGCTTATAGCGAAGGAAGCAAACTCCTTTGCTATCCGTATCAGTTTTGTTCTTATTATCCTTTGTTTATGCCTTTCTATATACCTTCTTTGAATCGTTCTTCTTTTCAGAAGATCCTTTGGCCCCTACCAGTAAGACTTGGTCTTTCTTGGTTGGAAAGTGACACTCATCATTTTTCAACATGTTAAGCAAATCAGTACTTGCTTTATGCCTTTCTTTCTGACTTTCCTGAGTG